>WBNM01009942.1:39685-187485 GCA_013399055.1 Ramphastos sulfuratus | reverse complement strand
GATGAAGTTCATATGGAGAACTTGAAAATGATCTCATCTGAAGCAGCTGGCAATAGAGTCTTTTTAAGGCTTTGAGAGTCTATGCACAGCCAGGTCACACCAGTGTTCACCCTTTTTACGCATCAATTTAGCCTACTCATGCCAATGTTATCCCCAGTTTTGTAATCGTGCTAAACAGACACCATATGCAGAAGTTCCTTTTCTGCAGGAAAAGAACCCCTTTTGCCAAGCCATGGGTACACCAGTTTTGCAACATCCTGACAAATTTTCTACGCCTTCAAACATGCCAAGAAATATTTTTAAATTTTCCCAGAAGTTTCTTTTTATTAATTCCCTGGTGATTCAGGTTTTCACAAGCTTAATGATCTTAAGTTTCTGTTTTTGTTGCTGGTTTTGATGCCATATTTAACTACTTAGATTTTTTTTTTTTCTTCTAATTGCATTTAATGTAGTATTTCCTAGTTTTGGAAGTAGATATCTTTCATACACTCCTAGTTTTCCTGGTATGGAGAGTTTAGTTTCTTATATTTAGTCGCAGGGGTCGTGTTTTCTTATGCCCTGAAGTGAGACTCATTCCACAAAACTTTAAACAATTATTAGCCATCTAATCTAGTTGTTCAGACTCTTTTATAGTGAATAAAGGGAATGAAACTAATCCTAGTTTCAGTTTAACACATCCTACAGTTCAGCACTGTAGGATGAGACTAACTCCCATAAGATTTCATCTTTTTACTATTATTATTGATGAAAAAGTAAGACTAATAGGTAAGTTTTCTTTCAGATCTCCTACTACAGGGTATCTGATGATGGGGGAGATGAATTCCACCAATTATGTCAACTTCAAATCACACATTTTTTCTGAAAAGTGGCATACATATAATCAGTGGTGATGTCACAAGTGCAACATGGTCATTACTTCACTGTGTATGTAGCTCACTCCTATGAGGCTCTGTCAGTGCTTTGCTTTTTTTTTTAGTTGGTTGGTTGTATTTTTGTTGGGGGATCTTTCAGGAAATGGAAAGTTGTGTTTTTGTTATTCTGCAACTGATGTCAATGCGGCTTTAGCTATTCCACATAGTCTGCATTTTTAACAGCTCTTTCTAATGTTAATTTGTGTGGCTTTAGTTCCTGTTCATATATTCTATTTGAATCTTACATGAGTATTACCCTACCCTTCTGCATGCCATATCCTTCCATTTTCAAGAGTACCTGCATTACCCATTCATCAATTATATGGCCAAGTCTCCATTCACGTCTTTGACTTTTTCCTCTTTGTGTGGAGGTGTTATATGTGAGACAGAATATATGTCAAGTAACCTGAGTAAGATGACTCATTTTGCTTACACCTCTGCAATGCTCCAAGTTTCAAACTTGAAAGTCACAAGTTTTTAAGCCATATTCTACATAAAAAGCCAAAGTAAATTCTTGGGGTCTGATACTACATCTGACTCTAGAATACAATAATCAGATAGGTTTTCTAATAAGGATGCACTGAATTAGTTTTTATAATCATCAATTTTCATCCACAACCCAACCACACTCTCATGACAGATAAAGAGAATGAATCTTAAACTAACAAAACCAAACAACAAACTACACACATGCAAAACCAGACATGATTATTTGACTTTGCAGGACTACAATACAATTCCATTTCTCCATTTTAAGTTACAGCAGTAGTGGGAATTGATTTTTTTCCTGCCAAAGAACTTCACAAAAAGACGACACTCACAGAGAACTCAAGCAGAATTCACTAGTAGCAACTATAAATTAAAATATCATTTATACCAGATTTAGTGATTCTTTCTCCACAATGTAGATTAGATTATCTTTACATATTAAGTCGCTGTAGATCTCATGGTCTTTTCAAAAAACACATCTGTTATGCTAACAATTAAATCTGATATAACCACACCTTACACCTTTCAAACAGTCTACACCAATAAGTCATACTCTGAAGAAAATTTCATGATACATAATAAAATATCATCCTTCCTTAGAAGAGTCAGGAGAAGCCTCTTAAAGAAAATGTCTCCTCCTTGAGTGATTTTAATCTGCTATGCAAGCACTGAAAACCTGGAAATGTCTCTGCCTCTCCAGCTCAGCCATGCACACAAGTGCTTGTATAAAGTAACCAAATCATCTCAGCCAGCTGTTATCAGGAGTCAGTCACATGCTAGACTTAGTCTTATAGTTTGCCTGCTCCCACTCAAACACTACCAAAATGAAGAGGTTTGTTCTTTAGGCTATCACATAGCTAATATAAAAATCACTCTCTAGTTTTATTTTAATTAATAGAAAACTCCACTGAGGAACAAGACTTTATTTGCCCTTACTACAGAAAATAGACCTCATAAACAGAAGTGAGATATTTCCTTTAAAAATTAAGCTATCACTCAACTTTGAAACATCTGCTTGCACACAGCAACCAGTTAATCACACCAGATAAAAGCTTATACTGAAGCTCTAAAGGTTGAAGGGTACTTGTGATGACCAAGTGCCACTTTCCACATGCACACTCTTGTCTGATGTGGTGTTGGGCTTCATGCAAGCACAGCAGGAAGCAGAACTTGCATTTCTCTGAGAGATATAAAAATTCATTTTAAGTGTGCAAGACTTCTTAGAAGTAAGGTCTAGGTCAGAGATCATCAGATGAAGGAGAAAGTACAGAGTAACATCCACCTTCAGTTACATACTCTGGAAGAGAATAAAAGAACAGACTAGACAGAATTCAGTAGACTCAAACACAGCTTCCATTACAAGCCTAGGTCTGAAAACTCAATTTAAACAATTACAGTTGTTTGTACTAAAGAAACAAACATTTCCAAATATGAAAAAGTTAAAGTTAAGCTCCTACGTCCATTTTTGGCCTTTTAATTAACTTTTTCTGAAGTACTGAAAGCAAAACAACTCTAGTTGATGGCTTTCACACATCGCTTCTTAATAATAGTTCCTAAGTGCCTGGCAATTTGGAGATTTCGGGTAAGATTGTGAGTGGATCAGAAAAGGATTGTTAGATTTTTATGCTTACAGAAGTAAGAAGATCTAAACTTTCCCTATGCAATTTAATCTCCTTGATCATAGTTCTGATAACTCAGGTTTAGACTGGACATTAGGAAAAATACTTTCACAGCAAATGTGGTCAGGCATTGGAATGGGCTACCCAGGGAAGTGGTTGAGTCACCAGCCCTGGATGTCTTTAAATGTTGTTTGGATGTGGTGCTTGGGGATATGGTTTAGGGTGAACCTTGTAGAACAGGGTTGTTGATTGAACTCAGTGATTTTGAAGGTCTTTTCCATATCGAATGTTTGATTCTGTGAAAGCAGCAATACCATAAACAGCTAATAATGAAATAAAAGGAGGCACTGGAATGATTAGATTTAAGATCCACTGTTACTAGACATTTCTACAATACTGCTGCACAGCTCAAATTGCTACTCAGTTTTATGTTTCTTCCTTTCTTCTTTAAGAAGGGGTGAGGAAGAGAGCACAAGCAAGAAAAAAGGAGAGGGAGGGGAAAAGTGGGACAAGAATCAATAGAGCAAATTTTCCTCTAACAAGAAAAATAGCTGACAGACCTGCTTCTCAGAGAACACTGAAAACTACTTTGCAAGTAAAAGTAGCAGAGAAGATAAGTCAGCTTGAGGGACTCATGGGAGAACTGCTATTGACAGATATGAGGATAATAATAATTGCTTGAGATGAGTAGGTTTTTCTTTTATCTCAATAAAATACTCCTGGATGAAAAGATTGAAGAGACAGGTGCAAAACAATAACATAAAGCCTGTTCCTAGCTTATTTACATAATTTTATATAAAGGAGCATCAATGTATGAGTGTAAAACAAATGTGTTGAATGCCAAAAATAAAGTATCACGGAGAAGAACTTAGGTACAATCCCAGCAATAAACTTAATATTTGATGAAATGTACTTTGCCTATTAGAAAAAATGCACAGATTTTACAAAAGGGTGAGTACATGTGTTTATGAAAATACTCACTACTGTTCTTAAATAAAGCAGCTGATACAGTTGCAGCTTAAATGGTTTCCTGTTAAGATTGCATAAGAAATCACCATTACAACAAACATTATCCTGTTTGCTGTCCTCATCTATACTACTACAGGTTTGCTTGCTTTCAGCTCCAGCTACATTTATTTATCCCCCAACACCTCACCTGTATCTATTCTGGTACCCTTCTAGCCAGATTTTCAGTACCCAGTGTTGTGGGGTTTAGGTTTTTAAGTGTTTAGGGTTTGGCTTTGTTGTTTTTGTTGCTACTGAATACCATTAAACATGACTGATGACAGGTGAATGCATGCAACAACAGGTGGGTAAAGAGTATTTTCTGTGTTTATATTAGTTAAGTTTATATTCACAGNTAGTGGGAGGTGTCCCTGCCTATGGCAGGGGGTTGGAACTAGATGATTCTTGAGGTCTCCTTCCAACCTTACCATTCTATGATTCCCTCAGGCTTTCCAAATGACATTTCTTTGTGTAATAGAGAAGCATGTTAGGATCAAGATGCGTATGGGAAATATTCTTTAAAATCTTCACAGATACCTAAAACCTCTTAACTCATGCCAGTCCACATCTCACAACACTATCTGAATGGCAGAATCCTGTTGCAAGACTCTGACCAGCCCCAATTTGTATGGCATGAGTACCCAGCTTGGTAAATTGACTTTGAAGTGCAATCCCAAACCTGCCATGCTCAACAAGACATTTTGGTAAATGTTTTCTAATTTTAAAGCTTGTTACTTTTAAGGCTGAGAGTTACACAATTTCTTCATGGTTGTAGAGCCAGGTTGCAGATGGTGCTCAAGAATGGCCACTAATTCTACGAGCTTCCAATAGGTGTGACATGCTCTAAATAATTCAGCCAAATGCCCAAAGTATTGCCTACTCATCAGTGATATTTAAACATGGTATTATTATGGATTGAAAACTGGCTTCACAACAGAGTTAATTAAGTTGTTATCAATGGCACAGAATCAAGTTGGAGGCCTGTAGCCAGTGGTGTTCCCCAGGGATCAGTACTGGATCCAGTTTTCTTCAATATCTTTATCAACCACCTAGGTGAGGGCATTGAGTGTACCCTCAGCAAGTTCACTGAGGATACAAAACTGGAGGGGTGGCTGACAGCCTGTCAGGCTGTGCTGCCATCCAACAAGATGTGGACAGAGGTTGAAGTGCTGGGCGAAGGCAAACCTTATGAAGTTCAATAAGGACAAGTGTAGGGTCTTCCATGTGGGAAGAAATAACAACAGGCACCAGTACAGGCTGTGGGATGCCCTGCTGGAAGGCAGCTATGTGAAGAAAGACCTTGAAGTCCTGGTGGACAGCAAGTTCTGCATGGGCCAGCAATTATTCGCTTTAACATTAAAGTGGTAGGTTAACATGTGAAAAAAAAAAAAAAAAAAAAAGTGGAATTTCATCAAACTTGTTCTTAAGTTTGAGCAAAAACCCACAAGAGTTTTCCTTCCACTGATTTCTTTCTTTCTTTGAATATAGGATCAACTGAAGGATGAAACAAGTTATATCATAAATAATAACAAATTGACTGAAAACTATGAATTGCCTGCTAACATACCAGTGTCACCTCAGGAGAGAACAGGCTCCACCCAGGCTACAACCAAGGAAGATATTAATGAAGGGGACCTAGAACTAGGAGACTACAAACTCCACCTTGAACATACTGTAGGTCCAACCCAGATGAATTCATTGGCATGAACAGTTTAAGGTTAATCATGAGAAATAAGACACTATTATGTGAACAAGAGGCTAGAAAATGTACTAAGCACAAAAATCAAAGAAAACTTAGATTTTTATCAACTAAATACCTGCTCCCTCCAGGAAACACTTTACCATCATCCACACACCTGGATACAAGGTTTACTAATTGTTGCAGTTTTTATTAAAAAGATGTAGAGCACTGCCATCCCACTGTAAATCCATTACAGTCTCAGACAGCACTCGGCTTGACTCTGCCCCTCACATGCACACAGGCCTTGTAATGTTGTTTGTAGTCTTTTGTCAGCTGGGAAGGAGAGAAATAGCTTCCAGACATATTCAGGTTCATATGATGACAGCACTTTTTATACAGCTAGTCCTGAACAGATCCTTAGGTGACTACTACTCCAAGAGCTATTGCATNATTAGCCTTAAACCAGTACAATAAGGAAGAAGCAGAAAATTCTTTATCCAATGGGTATGTAACCTAATATATTAAAACATGCATTGCAGCACCTCAGTCTTGATAGATTAAGTTCCTTCATGATCACAGTGTAGATTTTCACTGACAACCAGTCCAACATTTTCTTTCTAAACACACGTTTTATAGCCATACAGGCTTGTTCTGGGCTGCCACTAACTGACCATTGATACTAGATGACATTGAAGTCTATGAAATCGGTAACAGACTCTGTTTTATTGCTGCATGGAATGGGCATGACCAGTATTAAAACAGCACTCATTCCACAAGGCATTTGTCATTATAGCTTTGCAGCACACAAAGCTTACATGCTGGGAAAAGCTCTGCTGTTTTGCAAGATCATTCTAAAGATACACTTTAAGAAGTCAACTGTTTCATTATTTTTATTGTTCACAGTAAGTCACCGGTTTGTAATCAAATATTTTTGTAAAACAGCTATAATCTTAAGGCTGGCTGGCTCACAGATAAATTTGTCTGTTATTCTGGGCACTCAATATAACACTAATGATGAGGAGATGGTGCTTATGCATTAAAAAAGAAAAAAAAAAAATCAAAACCAAAGCCAACCAAAGAGATGTCCCCAACCCTCCCCAATAAATGAAAAATAAATAAATGGCAAAAAACCCTGTGTGAGCAACCAAAATACATTTGCATCCAAAAAACGACAACAACAACAAAAAAAATAACCAAAACAAAAACTCCTGGCCAGCCAAACTCAAAAACTAGAGGATAGTGTAGGTATGAAAGTATCCATTGTGTCTGCAGAAGCACAGTAACTGGATAAACACACTGGCTAAGCATACATATAGCTAGTTGTTTTATACTATTATCAAGCATTATCACAGATAACTCTTGCACATAGTAAAGTAGTGTCAATACAGGGACAGAGCCAGGCTCCTGTGGGTAGAGGACATGCCTTCTCTGACCACAGAAGTCTTAACTACTTGTGTTTGATAATGTTTCTACTAAGAAAGTGAAACCGTGAGGACTTTTTAAAGTAAAGTCATTCTTAGTATACAAAGACAAGAAGCAAGCAAGAAGCTTGGAATCTGCAAGAATAAAAATCAAGCTATCTCTATGAATGATCATATAGCCAACTAGGTCTTGATTTCACCACAGCTGGAAGATGAAATACAAACTCAAATGTAATCAAGTTTTAGTTATTCTTTACCAGGCTAATTAATTTTCAGTTAAATGTGACTCTAGAAGAGCTGTTTTAAGTATAAATTTGAATATTGGGCTTCTATATGCTGCTATGAATCATAGAATGGTAAGGTTGGAAGGGACCTCAAAGATCATCTAGTTCCAACTCCCTGCCATAGGCAAGGACACTTCCCACTAGTACAGGTCACTCAAGGCCTCTTCCAACCTGGCCTTGAACACCTCCAGGGAGGGAGCAGCCACAACCTCCATGGGAAACCTGTTCCAGTGTCTCACCACCCTCACTGGAAAGAACTTCCTCCTGACATCTAGTCTAAATCTTCTCTCTGCCAGTTTAAACCCATTGCCCCTTGTCCTGTCATTGCAAGACCTTGTAAATAGTCCCTTCCCAGCCTTCCTGTAGGCCCCCTTCAAAGGCCTGTAGTGACAGGATGAGGGGCAATGGCTTCAAACTAGACAACAGCAGATTTAGATTGGATGTTAGGAGCAGGTTCTTTACCATGAGGGTAGTGGAACAGTAACCAATTTCAATCTCCAGAAATATTGAGAGCATGTCACCAGGCTTCCTAAACTCTTTGGGAAGCACAGATCCCAGTCTTTTGGCTACAGTGCAAATCAATAAACTGCTGCAGCATTGTGAAGATGTAAACCTGTTTTATCACAGCTGCTACATTAACCAGGAGTTAAGCTCTTCTACTCTGACATGCATCCCGCAGCATACTCCACAGGGTTTTTACTGATTTATTGCACCAATATCCAAATTTCTAACATTTATGTTATGTGATCAATGTCAAGGTCCATAGTCTGAAATTATTGAAAAAGTCTGTAGTAAATATTCCCCACACTGTTCTGCCTGGATGCCTTAAAGGGCTACTTTACTCAGTAAAGAAATTCACCCCTTGCAACAGAACAGTGCATACTTCGCATCTTCACAGGTCAGATTTTATTCTAAGGCTATCAAGAGCCTGAATCAGTGGTCCCAGAAGGATGGATATTTATTCTCTGGGATCACGCTTGGCAACCTAAGTATCATTGGCTTTTATGAAAATAAGTAATTGGAACTGCAAACAAACCTGGCAATTTCTACAGAATTGCAATAAAAACCTCAGCTTTCCATATATTATTCATTCTTGTCATTTCTTAATTACAAGATGTTCTTTTCCTGGCATGCAGATCAAAAGAATTAAAACAACAGTAGAACATATGATATATTTGTATTTGAGGAGAAATTACTGGCAAGCAGCAATTTTGCATGACTGTTTAAACAGAGTAATGGATGTTGAGAGGCCTTAAATGTTCATTTACAGTTTGCATGCTGGAGATTCAAACTACTCAATATCACACGGTGTTTGAGTGAATATGGAAGTCACTCTCATGATAAATGTGAAGCTACTCTTCCTATCTGAGCTAATCTAATAAAGCACTGCTTGGGAAAATGAAATGTAAAATACATTGTCAGAATGTAGCAACCGCATACTTAGTACAAAGGCCAAAATGTTAGGGAAGATGGAAATCTGCAATATTGCTTAAACCTTTTGGGTTTCAAAAGTAATAACTGAAATTCCATACGTAGAGAGGGGTTTGGCTAAGGTTGGAAGCAGCAGGACAAACACTGAGTATACAGCAGAGCCAGTCCAAGGAGACACTGCACTAAAAATAGCAGGTTGCTTTCAGACTTCTGCTTTTGGTGACCCCACAGAAAGCAGGGGCCATGGAAACAAACCTTTATGCTGCTGCGCTAAAAGCTGAGACTTCTCTGTAGTAAATGCATTATAGCTATCCTCAGTACACCGATTCATCTTGTGCATAACTTCAGTCATTAAGCTAATTGCACTGAGGCTATGAGAGCAGTTCACACCTTTCCCACCTAGCAACTTACATGCCTTGCTGGACTGAGGGTAGTCTGTACCATAGGTCTTACTTTCCTTTTGAGAGCTGGTCTGTATTTTAGTATCAGCCACCAAGTAATCCTGAGCCTGTAACATCTGATTGCTGCCTGTGTTTGGATACAACATAAATGCAGCCATATGTATGTAAGTGTCTTTTAGTCACACATGAGCATTATACAAGGGCTTTCAAAATTCTTTGTTTTCACAGAGAATGAGTGACTGGGGAAAATATTGCTTCTGTTCTGACACTGGTAAAAAAAAAAAAAAAAGTTTATTTGCAAGCAGAACCATTGCTGTTAAATATGTTGTGCAGCACTTCCTGCCTTCTCTGGTGTGCAGAGGGAAGACTGCCTGAGGCCAGGGTAAGCTTGTGTGGGAGGAGGTCAATGTGGTGGTTGACAATGGGAAAGCTGGAATGGTGTAACTGGAAACATGAAGAATGGATTTTTCCTGCAGAATTCCATGGAAGTATGAGACAGCCTTGGCTCATGGCTTTTCTAGCAGTACATGGAGACAGAGACTTATATAGTTACCCCAAGGCATGTCAAAAGTCTCAATTTCTTGTACTGGGAAGGCAAACCCAGTACAAGATTGTCACCATGGAGCTGACAGGCATCATGCTTTTGATTTTGAAGTTTTGTCTGTGCTTTTTGGCACACACCAGGACGTCCAGTAGGTGGTTGGTTTGTGGGGGTGTTTTTTGTTGTTTTTTTGGTTTTGGTTTTGTTGTGGTTTTTTTTTTAACCTGGAACTTTGACTTGCTACCAGCAGGCTTTTGAAGGCTATATTTGCTTGGCTGATGTCCATCATTACACTAGCCTGTTCTATTCCTTTAATTGCTCAGATGGAATTAGTAAGGAGAAATATAAGTACTGCATCGGCAGACTAAGTTTTGTCTTACACTGTTCAGAAACTCACACTCTGGTATGTGATTGTGGTGTAAAAAAATGCATATGTTAAACAAACAAAACACCAACAGAAAAAAAAAAATATTCAAGGGACAATACATCCAAGGTGGTTTGTCTCATTCTCCTGAACAGCAGTATCTACCACAAAAGCTAATCATTGAGCTAAAGGAAGGAGGGATTTCATGATCTGAAAATTGAGACCAAGCTCTGGGTTGAACTCACACTTGTTTAGGAAATTTGGATCAAACTGGAGAATTTTTGAGTTCTTTAAGAATGTTTATAAAATAAAAATATTTACTAATTTCTTACAGTTCACTGCAGGAACTCATGTCTCTTGGGCTTACATTGCCAGAGATGAGCTTGCTTGTGTTAAATTACTTAAAATACTCAGACTGGTTTTCCAGTTCCTATTCTACATCATTCTTTACCAGATAGCTGTCTGAAACTGATGTACTACAAGAAAGGCAGTTGGACATAAAGAAAATACTTTATTCAATAATGATTTGAAACTAGAGAGAGCACTACTAACACCAACAATCTAAGCATAATGAGGTTTGTTCCAGAGGTACAGTACCTTCTAAATACAATCCAGTACTTCAGAATACATGCCTAAACTGGAAATGAAAATAAGAGAGAATAGAAAACTAATCAATGAATGATAGGGGAAGGAAAGAGGGAGCAAGAGGGGAAAGAATCGGTGCCAAAGAATATATTTAGATGGAAAGAGATCGGAAAGATAATCATAGCAATTGCAGAGTAAAACCCAAATTAANTGATGCAGCCCAGGACTCAGTTGCTGTCTGGGCTGCACGTGCACACTGCAGGCTCATGTTGAGCTTTTCATTAACCCAGACCCCAAGGTCCTTTCCCTCAGAGCTGCTCTCAGCCATTCACCACCCAGCCTGGAGTTGTGCTTCGGACTGTGCCTACCCAGTGTGCCTATCTGCCAGTATTGTAGTAAACTAAGAATTACCTTGAAGAACACTCTTAAAATCTTTGCTAGAATCATATCCCTGATGCTACTACCTCACTGTAAAAAAGTAGGCATTTCACAGACCTAAAGAGAGAGCCACCATTACCATACAGAGCACTATTTGCACGTGTTTGTAACCAAAGGTTACAGGTTCCAGCTAAACTTCCCAAGACATAAGACTCTTAAACCCATTTTATAGATATTTTCACCTTCTGTACATACAGCTGTAAAGTCATTTGGAATATTCCTTTATGCTCATGCAAAATATACAATGAACAAATGGCAACACACTTTGTGGATCCCATTAATATACACATCATAACACAGTCTGAATGTATTTGCACGGACAAAGTAATAATCTACTTCTAGGATTTTTTTTGTCCTAAGTCAAAAGCCTGAGGAAAACTGGTTTATTCCACAGACACTTGGCACCATTTTCTGAAACCATTTCAAACCTGTTTAACAAGGCTCATTACAAGACAAACAGAAACAGATTCATTGGCATTTTTAAAAATGCCCACAGCTCATCACTGATTTAATGCCACTCTGTGAAAAATTTAGAAAAGGTTGTATCATGAATATGATCTGAATGACCTCGGACTTTCATTAGACACTTTTCTTTATATATACATGTATCTCTCTCTATATATATAGACACACACAGATAGGTTTTTTTTTTCATTAGCAATGCAGTGGGAGTAAGGAATCAATTCTGTCTTTAGGGTGTTCCAGATGACTTCCAGACTTGTTAATGACTTCTGGTTAGTTAGAAAGTGATTTCAATCTCTCTCAATCTGCTGCACTAACAACCACGTTAAGTGGGTGACCTGAGCCAGCAGTCTGTGCAATTGCACTTCTCCAGCCTTGACGACAAGGGCAGAGATTGAGATGTCTTCAGCAGTGCCCCTTCATCACTTTCCCCATCATATCCCACATTAATCTGATTAAGGATAGGCTGGAGCAGCACATAACTCCCAGTTCATCTTTGCTACTCTATTTTTTTTTAAGTCCACAGGTGTCTAAACCAAGTCATGAGTTTTAAAAGCAAGTCTAAAGATAAGGTCCTAAAATTCATGAGCTCCTAACTAAATAATTTTTTGAAGTGTTGAGTACCCAGCAGATCACACTGAACCCTACTGCAACATAAAAGTCACACTAAGACTGGAACATAGTGCTAAAATGGATACTGTACTCAGTGGGGCTTGTAAAACAAAAGTGCAACATTAAATGCACTTCACCCTGATCAGCATGATAATCTCTCTTCAATGGAAATCAGTTTTGGTTTTGAAGCATGAATCAGCTACTGTATAAGGAATAATTTGGAGACCTGTGCAGTACTGACCTCCTTCAGGCCACTCCTTATCAATTTGATTTCGTGGCTTGATTTGTGGTTTGTGGATTGTTTTTTGTTGGGTTTGGTTTTTTTACCTTGAAGGCCATCCAGGAAGGACCACGGTAAGACACAGGTAAGCACGAGGTATAGTGACCTCATCTTTTGTTCAGCTTCATAACTTCCCAGACAAGCAATGTGGTGCAACCTTCAAAACTTCTCAGAAGAGCCAGGACTTGCATGAAAGCCCAGTGTGTACTGCAGTTTATTTTTCCATGACTGCTCTAGCATATGCCTTCTGTAAACTTGTTCGTAACAGCCTTGGCTGATAGGGATTTTCTCAGAAACTTGCTCTACAGAAAGGTATTGCCTCAGGACACAGTAGTACAAGGCTAGAGACGTGCTCCGTACAGCTTACAAAGCCTGAAGCTCTTGGATTCTTTGCTTTTTTGACATCCAGGATTTACTTATGGTGAGAGCACTGCTTAGGATTCATTTTATTTAGACTAAGGTTTAACCATCTGTTCTTCCAAATTACGAAGACATGAAAAGAATATGCTCCACAAGCAGCTACAAATACAGATGAGCTCTGCAATTCATACCGATATACTTCATATAGGGAAAACAGTCTGCAACATCTATGAGGCTTCTCCTTCAGGCATAAACTGAGAATTGAAGCTCCAATGCTTTCATTTTGCACCACAATGAAACAATTGTCTAGTTTATGTGAGTTTGCCATTACACAGCTCCATTGTCTTAATTGGAGGCCCAAACTTGGAAACCAACAGAGTTTGTAAGATTTTCTAACTACAACTACACCGCCCAACTTCACTAATCCATCGCCTACCTACATACAGTCCACACGAAGAGGTTTTGTATTATACAGAAATTAATACATCTCAATATATTAGCAAGTTAAGCCACAGCCGCAACGCAAACAGTTTCAATGTATAGTCACAAAGAAAATGCCTGAATATCTACATGCCAGGAAGTACAGCTCCTGGCACTTATCCATTTTCAACTACTTGAGAAATCACACCTCAACAAACTCTGCCCCAATTTCCCAGACATTGTAGGTACCAGTTGGCTGTAGCGCACTGTAGGTACTAGTTGCCCTGCTGAGGATCAGACATCGGAGCTTCCCTACAGCAAGCTTCTGTGAAGGCCTCTCCAAAGGATCACCTGACTATACACTGCTGACAACTGTATGGACAGTGGCCATCTCAGGTGGCAAGAAATACGCCTTTCCTGCACTCCAACAGAGAGATACATTTCCACGTATTCCTCCAAGGTAACGTGGTTTGACAAGAAGATGCCATCACTGAAGACTGAAGAAACAAACCACTTAGTCCTAGCACTTACCCCAGTACCCATCATGGTGTCATGCTGAATGCTTCCCTGTAGATAGTAAACTGCTCTCCTGCAGCGGCCCACTCTCTCTGGCATCTTCAGAAGGGGCTGATATGCCCCAAAATCTTTGAAAAATGCTGTATGTATATATGAAGGTGAAGGTCAACAAGCATCACCCCATGGAAGGCATCCATAATCCCTCTTGCCCTCAGAATGAGTCATGTTCTTCTTTCCCCTTACATATAAAATACTCCTCCTTGTCTCAACAATGGCATAACCACTGCAAGAGTTCACAGGACAAAAATCAGAGCCCTCTGGTCTGACATTGACGATCCACTTTTTGCACCTTTTTATATCCCCTTGAACAGTCTTTATCTTTGTTGTTCCATCACAGTGCTACCCATAAGCTACAGAATTCAGAGTCACTCAAGCGTAGTGAAATTAGCTTTCATAGTCACAGGCACTTAGCGTAGACTGGGTCAAAAAGACTGCTCAGATGTTTTGCAATAAAGAAAAACACCTTTACATCAAAATCAAAACACTCCACAATACTATGCTGATTTCACTAAAAGCTCCATGGAACAGAAGTCAGCATTAATCATTTGATTGTTATTTTTACTTAAAGATTTGCATACCTATTTCTTGATCCCTACCCAGGATTAGCCATTATAAACTCACCAATGTGTCTCCTAGAACCTTGCCTAACAATGTCCTTTCAGGCTAATTCCAGGCCCAGAGCACAACTGCTGCAACCACCAAGCCCACAAGACATGCACAGGACTTCCCAGGCAAAAAGGGAAATCACAGAATCGCCTGGGTTGGAAGAGACCTCCAAAGGTCATCTAATCAAATCCCCTCTGCAGTAAGCAGGGACATCCTCAACTAGATCAGGTTGCTCAGAGCCCTGTTGAGGCTCACCTTGAGTATTTCCACGGACGGGGCCTCAATCAACTCCCTGAGCAAGCTGTTCCACTGTTCCACCACCCTTGTGGGGCAGAACTTGTTCCTAACATCCAATCTAAATCTGCTCTTCTCTAGTTTGAAGCTATTGCCCCTCACCCTATCACTGCAGGCCTTTGTAAACAGTCCCTCTCCTGCTTTCTTGTAGGCATCTTTCAGGTACTGGAAGGTCACTATTAGGTCTCCCCCTAGAGCTCCTCCAGGCTGACCAACCCCTCTCTGTTCTAGTAGTGACAGGGTATTAAAGAGTGTCATTTATCACATGAACTCCAGCTCTCTCAAGCTAACTCACTTCCTCTTTGCTGACTCCCTGTTGGCTTCACACAAATAAGCTCCATCCCACAATAATATTTTTCCATGACAAAACCTCAAAACAAACCCCCAGAGGGGGAGTTAAAGGAATTAGTCAAAGGACAAGTGTCTATTAATATGTTCATGGGCAAAAGCATCTGTTGTACTGGAATTAAGCCTGAAATTGATATTATGTTAAAAAAGGAATTTCTGAATACAGAGAAATCTCTTGCATAAGTTATTCAGTACGAATTAAACACCCAGCTGCACATAGCTGGCAGATTTCTGTTCAAAAAATAAAATCATAAGTCATTCATATAAGCTGTCCATTTGGCAAACATTCATTCTATCCCTTTACAGAGAAAACAGAGATATTTTCAAGTATTGTGCCTCTATGTCAAGAGGAAATCTGTACAATAGGAATCATACATTTGGAAGAACTTAGCGAGTTTCCTAGGTTGACAAAGTTGGGGATTGGAGTGAGTTTTGTTTAAATATAAAGTCATGGGAAAAGAGAATAAATAGAATCACAGACTGCTTTGGGTTGGAAGGGACCTTTACAGTCCAATCCCCCTGCAGTGAGCAGCAACATCTTCAACGAGGGCAGATTGGTCAGTATGGTGGAGGAGGTATTTCCTCAGGTTAACTTTTGGCTGATTGGCTTTTCATCCTGTCATCCACATGACCAGCTGCCAATATGTAAGAAGAAAACTTATACAGAAAGAAAAAAAAATTAAGAGAAACTCATCTTGAGTACTGCATTCAGTTTTGGGCTCCTCAGTTTAAGAGGGACAGGGATCTGCTGGAGAAGGTCCATCAGAGGGCTGTGAGGATGATGAGGGGACTGGAGTACTGCCTAATGAGGAGCGGCTGAGGGACCTGGGGCTTCTTAGTCTGGAGAAGACAAGACTGAGAGGGGATTTAATAAATGTTTATAACTATCTGAGGGCTAGGGGTCAGGAGGCAGGGGGAGGGTGGACAGGCTCTGCTCACTTGCTCCCAGTGATAAGACAAGGAGCAATGGATGTGAACTGCAGCACAGGAGCTTCCACCTCAACACAAGGTGGAACTTCTTTACTGTAAGGGTCACAGAGCACTGGAATAGGCTCCCCAGAGAGGCTGTGGAGTCTCCTTCTCTTGAGACTTTCAAGGCCTCTGTGACCTGAGCTAGATTGTATGGTCGTGCTCCGGCAGGGAGGTTGGACTTGATGATCTCTTTGGGTCCCTTCCAAACCCTGACATCCTGTGAGAGCGTACGAATCCCTTCCCCAGTAAAATGTGGGCTTCTACTTCTAGAAGAAAATGCTTTAAAGTTTATCCCTTGTATTTTTTTTTTTTTCCAATTTGCTAATATTATTCCAGACTAACAATTTTGTTTCAAAACAGTGGAATAATTGCCCCTTTTTTCCCTCCAAAAAATCTAATTCTGTTACTGCTTGAGAGAAAGCTGATGCTCAGTGACTCTTGCTGTCTCAATTTCACATATTTCTGCCTTTTTTTTTTTTTCCATTTTCAGTTGAGAAATTAGGGAATTGTCAAACTTGNCCCCTTGAACAGTCTTTATCTTTGTTGTTCCATCACAGTGCTACCCATAAGCTACAGAATTCAGAGTCACTCAAGCGTAGTGAAATTAGCTTTCATAGTCACAGGCACTTAGCGTAGACTGGGTCAAAAAGACTGCTCAGATGTTTTGCAATAAAGAAAAACACCTTTACATCAAAATCAAAACACTCCACAATACTATGCTGATTTCACTAAAAGCTCCATGGAACAGAAGTCAGCATTAATCATTTGATTGTTATTTTTACTTAAAGATTTGCATACCTATTTCTTGATCCCTACCCAGGATTAGCCATTATAAACTCACCAATGTGTCTCCTAGAACCTTGCCTAACAATGTCCTTTCAGGCTAATTCCAGGCCCAGAGCACAACTGCTGCAACCACCAAGCCCACAAGACATGCACAGGACTTCCCAGGCAAAAAGGGAAATCACAGAATCGCCTGGGTTGGAAGAGACCTCCAAAGGTCATCTAATCAAATCCCCTCTGCAGTAAGCAGGGACATCCTCAACTAGATCAGGTTGCTCAGAGCCCTGTTGAGGCTCACCTTGAGTATTTCCACGGACGGGGCCTCAATCAACTCCCTGAGCAAGCTGTTCCACTGTTCCACCACCCTTGTGGGGCAGAACTTGTTCCTAACATCCAATCTAAATCTGCTCTTCTCTAGTTTGAAGCTATTGCCCCTCACCCTATCACTGCAGGCCTTTGTAAACAGTCCCTCTCCTGCTTTCTTGTAGGCATCTTTCAGGTACTGGAAGGTCACTATTAGGTCTCCCCCTAGAGCTCCTCCAGGCTGACCAACCCCTCTCTGTTCTAGTAGTGACAGGGTATTAAAGAGTGTCATTTATCACATGAACTCCAGCTCTCTCAAGCTAACTCACTTCCTCTTTGCTGACTCCCTGTTGGCTTCACACAAATAAGCTCCATCCCACAATAATATTTTTCCATGACAAAACCTCAAAACAAACCCCCAGAGGGGGAGTTAAAGGAATTAGTCAAAGGACAAGTGTCTATTAATATGTTCATGGGCAAAAGCATCTGTTGTACTGGAATTAAGCCTGAAATTGATATTATGTTAAAAAAGGAATTTCTGAATACAGAGAAATCTCTTGCATAAGTTATTCAGTACGAATTAAACACCCAGCTGCACATAGCTGGCAGATTTCTGTTCAAAAAATAAAATCATAAGTCATTCATATAAGCTGTCCATTTGGCAAACATTCATTCTATCCCTTTACAGAGAAAACAGAGATATTTTCAAGTATTGTGCCTCTATGTCAAGAGGAAATCTGTACAATAGGAATCATACATTTGGAAGAACTTAGCGAGTTTCCTAGGTTGACAAAGTTGGGGATTGGAGTGAGTTTTGTTTAAATATAAAGTCATGGGAAAAGAGAATAAATAGAATCACAGACTGCTTTGGGTTGGAAGGGACCTTTACAGTCCAATCCCCCTGCAGTGAGCAGCAACATCTTCAACGAGGGCAGATTGGTCAGTATGGTGGAGGAGGTATTTCCTCAGGTTAACTTTTGGCTGATTGGCTTTTCATCCTGTCATCCACATGACCAGCTGCCAATATGTAAGAAGAAAACTTATACAGAAAGAAAAAAAAATTAAGAGAAACTCATCTTGAGTACTGCATTCAGTTTTGGGCTCCTCAGTTTAAGAGGGACAGGGATCTGCTGGAGAAGGTCCATCAGAGGGCTGTGAGGATGATGAGGGGACTGGAGTACTGCCTAATGAGGAGCGGCTGAGGGACCTGGGGCTTCTTAGTCTGGAGAAGACAAGACTGAGAGGGGATTTAATAAATGTTTATAACTATCTGAGGGCTAGGGGTCAGGAGGCAGGGGGAGGGTGGACAGGCTCTGCTCACTTGCTCCCAGTGATAAGACAAGGAGCAATGGATGTGAACTGCAGCACAGGAGCTTCCACCTCAACACAAGGTGGAACTTCTTTACTGTAAGGGTCACAGAGCACTGGAATAGGCTCCCCAGAGAGGCTGTGGAGTCTCCTTCTCTTGAGACTTTCAAGGCCTCTGTGACCTGAGCTAGATTGTATGGTCGTGCTCCGGCAGGGAGGTTGGACTTGATGATCTCTTTGGGTCCCTTCCAAACCCTGACATCCTGTGAGAGCGTACGAATCCCTTCCCCAGTAAAATGTGGGCTTCTACTTCTAGAAGAAAATGCTTTAAAGTTTATCCCTTGTATTTTTTTTTTTTTCCAATTTGCTAATATTATTCCAGACTAACAATTTTGTTTCAAAACAGTGGAATAATTGCCCCTTTTTTCCCTCCAAAAAATCTAATTCTGTTACTGCTTGAGAGAAAGCTGATGCTCAGTGACTCTTGCTGTCTCAATTTCACATATTTCTGCCTTTTTTTTTTTTTCCATTTTCAGTTGAGAAATTAGGGAATTGTCAAACTTGAAATGGCATTCAGTTTTCTGAAGGCAAGAGAGGCTAACACAGCCATTTCTAACACTCAGAGGAGAGGAGGCCCTGGTCACAAAGGGGCTCTCACCAACACTAAGACTCCAGTGCTAGAAGAGAAATAACAGTGGTGCTTGCTGACTGCAGCTCTGCCTGCCCAGCATGTGAGCAGTGGGAAACCCATCCATCTGCCAGCAGAGCTGGGCCACCCAGGACCTAGGGAGCTATCTCAAACGTGCCTCCCAGCATTGTCATGGTAAATGTTACCAACAATGTTCACGACAGCTCTACGATACATGTTTTAATCATCCTGCTTCTCAGATGCAAGCAAAGCAAGTATGGTTCACCTTAGGACAGAGACCTGGTTGACCTTAATTTCAGATCTACCTGTTGAAATCTTGATTTGTGCGTAAGTCCAGCTGCAGGTTTATCATTCTATGTGAAAATACTGAGAAATCAGTCACAGCAGAGTGTTCTTGTGCCACACACAGTGGCAATTGCCCTGTAAACGCTTCCCTTTTTGTGGTGCTGCTTTCCCCGGTCTTGCATCAGTGGCTTGAATTCAAATATCTAAAGTAAGTTTCACAGCAATCTAAAGAGCTGAACAGAGCATAGGTCTGGGCAGTGCAGCCAATTTATCTAGTCCAATGCCAGGACCATTGTTTTTCCTGAGAGAATAAATGCTTCTGACCAGGAGACTGGTTTGGGGGGTTTTTTTGTTTGTTTTGTTACATTTACTTTTGTTGTTGTTGAAGGTGGGGAACACCAGTTTGACATCAGGAATTTAAAAATGCAAAAGCTAACTATCATTGAACTTACAGGGGATACCACCAAAACATCTTGTCTGCCTTCCACCTTAAAACACCATCTCTCTTTACATCTGGGGAGCAAATCAATAAACAGTATTTTCATGTCAGCTTATTTTGAGTAATGTAGCTTAGAAAGCTTACCAGGACAGGCATCTGAGCCACATGCCACTGTGCATGTGTCTGGCCTCCTCACCAGTGCTGCCAGGCAACTCAGCCACAGAGAAGGCTGTGCTTGCCCTTATCTGAACCCAGTCACGCTGTGCACAGGGAGACGCAGCTGAGAGCACGCCTTTGGAGTCATCTTTGCTGCTGAACTGGAAGATGAACCCTAAGTCAGTAACCCAAGGAGTAGGAGGACAAGTGACTTGAAGGCAATGTTGCTACACAGTTGAGAAGTTATTAAAAGCAGTTAAAGAAGAACATTTCTGAAGCAGGGTTTATTCACCAGTATTTTCTTGCCTGCTGAGCCACTGCTACTGAGAGCATGCAGTTCAGTGCATTCCTGCTCCATTTCCTGGCCTTCAGCAAGGAGGGAACAGAATGAGGAGCAGCTCACTCATGATCTTGAATGAGACAATATCCACTGTTTAGGGTTTTGGGGAGTCCAGGTTTTGGTTTTATGCACTTGGGGTTTTAATTCCTTCTTATTCTCCCTGCCCTACTCAAAAAAAAAAAAAAGAAAAGAAAAAAAAAAAAAAAAGAGGAAAATTCACAGCTTCAATTAATTAAGTCTTATTTTAACAAAGCATCAAATTGTGTTTGCCAGAAGCAATTATGTGCAAATCAGCAACCATTAGATAACTGAGGGATCTCATTTGCTCCAAAAAAATCTGTTGCTTACCCCGTCACATGAAAAGCTGCAGATGGGGTGAGGAACCTGCATTCAGACATTAGGAGCAGCAGAAAGATGAAATTAAACATTGCAAATAAAAGCTGACTCAATGTGGCAGGAAAAAATTGCATCAGGGACTATTTCTTAGTTCTCTTGCAAAAACTCCGCACACAAGATTATAGTCACACTTTGGACAAGACAGGCCCTGTGCTACCAGTCTCTGGGAGGGGCCAGTCCCTACCCCATGAACCACGACCTAAGTAGACTCTACCCCAAGTTTGAAAATATTAAGCCCCATGGTTTGAGTCTCCTGTTGTAACTCTCATTTTGACTCCTTCCCTCATCTGTGTAGCCTTGTTTCTGCCACAAGGCAATGCACCTAATCACCACTCTACAACTCCAAACGTCTTCGAGGTATTTCAGCTTTCTGGTGCCAAAAGGGAATATACTATCATTAAAAATCAGAATAGTTTATTTCATAACTAGTCAGTAGCTTTTCAGACTGTTTCCTAAACTAGATGCCCACATATGCACATAGCTTGGAATGCACTGCATCACTCATGCAGGGGAGTATGGCAGCAACCCAAGTCTCTGCCACACGTGCCAGCACAGAGCAGAAGGAACACAAATCAAATGACAACCTCAGTCTCACTGAATGTGCAGGTCTCAGACCTTCATGCCATCACCAGCTATCTTCCAGCTACTGCCAGGACCAGCGGTTCCATAGCTCAACATTTCAGCTTTTCCATTTTGAAAAGAGCCAGTTCCTAGCATGCTCTGCCTCCTCCTCAGAGTGTGCCAATGGATCCATTGAGAGAGGGGGCCTTCATGATACAAAGACCAGATTTTTCCTTCCTTTAATTTCATCCTGCTGTTCCCAGCATGTTCCTCATGATTATGAAAATGAAGCCTCTTGTTTTTTGGCATTTACACCCTTCAGAAACTTGACTTCAGTGTACTCACTGAAAATCCCCTAAAACAAAACAGACAGCCCAAACGGAAGCAGAGGGGGAGGTTGGGGTTTTGTTGTTTGCTTGTTTTGGTTTTTTCTGGTTTGTGGTTTGTTTGTGTGGGTGTGCTTTATTTGTTGTGGTGGTGTTGTTGGCTTGTTTTGCCTTTTTTTTTTTTTTTTTTTTTTAAATGACCTGAGCCAAGTTCACTTCAGCTGGGGAAGAAACTGGAGCATAAACAAAGATTGCCTTTCTCTTTACTTTCACTTTTAAAAGAGAACATTTAAGCAGAGAAGTGGTACATTTGGCTCCTGTACATTCACAGGCCTGGATAAAGCAATGGACATATATCTCATTTAGAATAGCCCACATTTTTGTTGATAAAGAAGCTGTATGGATAGATTTTCTTCTGTTTTTCAGAAAGAGGTACAGGCATCTCTTCTGTCACAAGTAACCAAGAATTCATGATTACTGCTGATCTAAATGACAGTCAGCACCGTGTCCCCTGGCCTCATGGTGCTACAGGACTGAGTCAGGGAGAACAGTGTCACTTACTGAACAACAGAATCACTTCACGCAGTCATTTTGTGGAAGGTTGTTTGTCTGGGGAAGTCTAGTACTGCTTGGCCTCAGCTGCCACCAAAGAACCCAGGAGCTGAAAGCACTATGAACTGTAAGCAAAACAAATAGCACTAACATGCCAGCTTTGCACTGCCTTTCCAAACCTTTCCCTTTCTTGCCCTAGAAAGGAGATGCACATAACCTGACCAAAGGTTTTCATTTGTTTAGTGAGGCTGCTGGCTGTTTTCATCCACCCCACCCTTCCACCAGACAAAGGGCTGATTATTTCCTCTCATGACAATGACTTCCCCTATAGGCAAGGAGGCTGCCATTTATCTCTCCCATCACTGCCTTTCCCTTTCATGAAAAAAGAAAGATCCCTCCCTGTTGCACTGTGTGGAACACAGAGCCCTTTGCACCAACTGCAGTACCTGCCTGGCAAAAAAAGGCCAGGGCTTTTACTGCTCTGAATATCCCCTCCTGAGACCCACTATATTGTCAATTCATTTCACCAGCCTCAATGACATCTCCTTTGTGAAGGTCTGAAACACAAATCCATCCTTGGTGTAATACTACTGCTCTAGATGAAGCTGTTGCAGAAATGAACTTGGATCAAACTTTTCACTTTGATTTGCTTCAAAATCTGCTTTGCCCATATGTATACTTATTAGAGGTAGATTCCTTTTCTCCCAGTATCAAACCACTTCTCTGTACCTGCTATTTCATCTTAACAGAGCCACCCGAGTGCATCAGATCAATAGATGATGTCCTACTCCTGACAGTATTAATTCAGCATCAGACACGTTTTTGCCACTTGCCTTTTTTATGTTTTTGTTGTTGTTGTCTTTTTCCTGTGTGTAGGAGCTAAAAGGGGTTGGCAAAGCATTTTTGTTAGTTTGGGGTCTCTGTTTATGATACATGGAAGTCTTGCCAACAGCACACCAAATGCTCTCAAATTAAGCTCAGTTCCAGTGATTAGACTGACTCAAATCCCTCCTCCCCAATCACCTGAAGTAATGACTAATGCCAGGTTCCCCTAGTTACACTGGAAAAAGGGAAAGTGCTTGGAGATTAGACAAGAAAGTCTGCTGCCTCCAGCTTATTTTCAGGCTTTCATCCCCATTGAAAAATTAACCGTGATGAGAGAAGCCATATTAACTATATTGCTCCTTTCCTTTTCATCTCTTGCTATGTAAGTGCTGTACACAACTCATTTTCCTTTCAGCTGATATTAACTGCCATTTCCTGACAGTTTCCCTGACACGTTTTTTCTCCTTCCATTTACTGATTAATTTGTCATTATCATTCACACATGCAGACTTCAATACTACAGCAAGTATCTCCATTTAAAAAAAAAATAATTAAAAAATAGAGCTCAAATTTCTTCTCATTTTTACCATAACCATGCTAACATATTTGTGGATTTTTACTCTTAATTCACAGCAGCAAAAGACAACCACAAGCTTTCATCCTGTCTGATGCTAAGGCATCTCAGGCTCTCACTGAGGCATGAAAGTCAATAGCCCTCAAACACCAGTTCTTATTAGTGGTACAATTAGATAGGCATAACAAGAAACAGATTAAGCCTTCCCCATATCCTGAAGTGCAGTTAGCAAGATGAAGTAATACTTGTATTGACTAAAAAAGCTTTTATTATCTCATAAATGTAAAACTTGGTTCCTTTATTAACTGAAGAAATAATCATGCATATTAGTTCACTAGCTGTAGGGGAGTTGCCATCTCCTTATCCTACGTTTTCTCTGAAAATGGCTTTATAGCATAGGTAGCCATCATTAAACACAATTAACTTTCCTGAAGCTGGGCATGTGTAAAGAGAAGGGCTACAAAAATATTAAGAGATGAAAGGTGCACAGCATGTGTTTCACAGCACAATTCCTTTTCCTGTCATCCCTGTGTTTCACTACCAGCATCTACAGAGGTAAAGCAATTGCAGTCTTTCAGCAAGCCACAGATAACAGCCAATGGTTTGTTCCCAGCCTCAGCAATTCGCAGAAACCAAGAACTCATACCCTGTGCTTATAATTAACTCCTTGCAGGCTGTATAAATAAATAGGGCTTGTTAACAGAAAACCTTGGTAAGAAAGAGCAAGAAGTAATCTCTTACATGGTAAGGTTCCATAAGAAAGGCTTGAGCTAGTGTGGAACAGAGCACCTTAAATGCCTGAGCATCACTAATCACAGAAGGCTTCATTAGATTTCTCTCTATTTTCACAATGAAAACAAGATTAAAGACAGTGTTCCTTAAAGTGTTTTCCTGAAGCAAAATGATTTTAGACACTGAATTACAGGGGTTGAGCTGTCTTTCTGCAGCTGCTGTGACAGGCTATTCTAATCACAAACTCCTCTTCATAATGAAAATAAAAGAAACCTGAGCAGTCCATGTTTCACTTTTGTCCCCAGCCCCAAGAATAATGTTTCTCACGGGAATCTTTAACCACTATGACATATTCTGGACAATACCTATCATAAACACTGGCTAACACACGCCACAAAGTATTTCATCCTAGAGAGCTCTATAGCTGTGAAAAGCAAGGCTCGCACAGGAGCAGCTTTTCACTGCGCCTGCCGTTCCCAAGACAGCTGTTACTCAGTTGTTCAGGCTCACAGGCTGGGTTGGAGTAAGGCCACTTTCCTCCCCCAGCCCTCGGAAGGCAGCGTTTCCAGGCGGGAGGAGAGCATCCCTGCAAGCACACCCCACTTGCCAGGCACGGTTGCTAGGAATCTTTGTCATGGCAAAAGTGTCAAACGGAGCTGTTGTCAGGGCTGCTGCTGCCACTTTTCCAACCCGAAAGCTAAACTGCCAAACACTACAACCATGCTGCTTCCTCACACACTGTTTTCACCCCTTTAAGTTCAAACTGTACCAAATGCCAAATCAATTGTTCCATGACCTTACATTAAGTGAAAGGGCAAAGCAAGAATCTCTTAAAATGATAAAAGTAAGCTATCATAGCTTGTGAAAACAGTAATCAATAAACCACTTCCCATTTAACAATCCTCCTTCTAAGGACCAAGAACTCATGACCACTTCTAAGAGCAGCATAAGCTATTCTAATTGTGTGTCCCTTTTTTCTAAGTATCCCAGGTCATGTTTATTTTTACTCTTTATTTTCACTGCAAGGTCAGGAAAGGCTCTCTTCTCAGTTTTGCCAGAGCTAGTGAAATTTGTTTCCACTGTTTTCTGCCTGTGACTGAGAACTACTGTTCCATGAGTCTAATTTATTTGATTATTGCCATTTCATGGTTATTCTTCACTTCCCACCTCTGTCCTCCTTTTTAAGCCATAACATATTGCTGAGACTCTTATGAACAGCTTCCCTACAGTGATGCATAAATACACTTAAATTGCAGAGTAATTATTTTTAAATGCTCTCTGGGCTCTTCTGCTGTTTATAACACTTGGTAATCAGACTCAGACCTTGATGAGGTTTCTGGGTCTTCTCACGCACAAGTAATTGACACATACACCCAGTATCAGACTAAAGATTGTTGATGTCCCTGTTGTATGTAGGAAAGAAACTTATGACATACAATGGTTTTTCCAATGGTGGGTAAGGTCAGTTGTAGTAGCAACTCCCACAAGCACACTTTTTTTCATCACAAGACACCTTTTTGCCCACTATGCTGGAATGTTCCAATTTCTTTATTTTCCCCTCCATTCCTCCCTTTTCATAAAGTGCATCATCATACCGGACATTAGCAGCTTCCCTCACTTTGCTCCTGTTTTCATTTTCACCGTTGTTTTCTCATGGATGCATTTACCATCAAACAATTCTAGAGTGACGTCTGACAACCTCATGTGTGGCATTGCTCTGCTGCCCCACACCTCCACAGAGCAGCTTCTTCTGTGTCATGCCTACTCGATTTCCCACTCAAGGTATGAGATGCCCTCTCACATGAGCACCCAGTGCTGCCACGGTCCTGTGCTTTCAGTGGGGTCTCTGACTGAGCCTAGGAACCTCTGCCCAAGCTGCTTTGTTTTGCTTCCAGAAGTGCTGACCTCCAGTTGTTCCAGTGCTTCACATGTCTCTCACAGTGCTTTCATCACAGCAGTACTACATGTTGAAGTTGTTCGGTTAGGCTCTCTTTTGGATCAGCTCAGTATTTCTAAAATAACGTTTTCTGTTACAGCTGTAGGCTTGCCCTTATGTTTCACTGTTTCCCAATGCTTTGCTTCTCCTTCCTGAGCTTCTGCCATTCCCTTTGGAGCCCTGTCAAGCTGCTTTCCTTAGCCAGACCATCAACTCCCTTGATGCACTCAGTAAGTGCCTCTCATCAGCAGGACGGGGAAGCAGGACTTAATTCCCAACCAGTTTCCCTCAGTTGCTGGTCTCCTGGAGCAAACAGCAGCAGTTTGTGCTCCCTGGGTGCTGGCCAGCTAGACAAAAAGCCCAAAGACAGACAAGCAGAGCATCACAAATGATCTCCTGTCTAGTGCATCATCCTGATTTTAATTCAGTATACTGCTCATTATCCAGAATATTAAACTCTTGCCCTGCTTCTCTGCAGTAAAAAGAAATTTAGAGTGTGAAGGTGGGTCATTTCTTTGGGAGTAAACCATGCCACAAGTGCCAGGCTACTTGTACTCCTGCTCCAATTTGATGGCACATATGTAGATACTGGGAGAAGATTAAGCTTTGCAGTAACAATTGGAAGCTTATAACTCAGATGCAGAACTGCTCTGAATAGTAGCTGTGCTTTGCAGCATCAGCCAGACTGCTTCTCCAACTCTGTTGCTTCCAAACACTATGTGCATCTTCATGAAACTCCACAGATCATAAGGTCACAGAGCATAAGGTCTGCTCTTGTCCAAGGCCTGAGCTTGCCTTGTTGCATTAAAGAGAACTCAATGATTGCACTGTCTCCTCAGGAAGACTGGAGACACTAAGAGGATGATACACCTATAGTCAAACAATGAGAGGATTTGCCCTCCATTCTGTGCCAAACTCACAGAAACAGAGTTCTGAGGGAACGTAAATGTTCATAAATCCATGTTAAACAGGTTTTAAACAAAAGAGTAGAGGTTTTGATACTTAATTTTAGCATTTTCCAATTAGGTTTTTCTCCTGAGAAATACCAAGATATTTTGGGTTTCTGTTTTCCTCAACTTGTCTGAAATAGTCCAAGAATCTGTTCTTAGGAGGGAGGGACAAATAATTATTTTAAAATATATCTATTTCCCTTCATGTCAAAAACAAACAAAAAAAAAAAAGCTCAATTGCCAAAATGTTTCTCATTTTATTGCAAACAAGTAAAGTACATGAGTAAAGTTTGCTTAATCTAAACAGTAATGGGTTTACCTTTCAATTTGATTTTTATATCAAAATTGCAGGTTAAAGCAGTTCTTTCTGGCATCACTCTATAAAACACTCTGCTCTTTAGTAGTTTAGAAGATTCTGTGGACTGCAGAAAGAGGTGAACACACATTTGCAAAATCTGAGCCCAAAGCAGCAGTAAGTTAAAACATTTCAGGCCTAAACTATCTCATAAGTGTATGGATATATCTGAAAAAAAAATATTTGTTGCTAAAACAGCTGGTTGAAATTGCATAGAGAGGTTATGCAACAGAGGCCTTAGAATTTCCTATGGTCAAGTATTACCCCACCCCCGCCCCCCAATCTCTATTCCATGGGACACTGCTGGAAAAAGGTGTGATTGTTCCTGTGTTTTCAAATGTATATAGCAGCCGACTGCACTTCTAGAGCATTTAAAATGCAGTTCAGTTCCCAAGAAAATACTCTTTGGATAATGTGTCAGCAAACAGGGACACACATGCATCTCCCCAGGAAGAAGTCCTACATCTACACAGTTGGATGCCTATGGCACATAATTTATAACACAGCTAGCCATGCTGCTCCTAGAGCTGCTTTTTGCATACACTACAGACTTCATAGACAAAATAAACAAAGTCCTCTGTAGCTGTTTTGACAGCAGCTGTTCTGAAGCAGATCATTTTGCAAGTCAGCCAATTTGAAATCACATCTTAGATCAACAGAGTTGAGTCCTTGAAGGCACGTTCTTCCAGCTGACACCTACAAATATACCTTCTTTTCTCTGTCACTAATTAGAGACAGGGTGAACTTTAAGTCTGACTCTGTAGTATGCTCACAGAAGCTTCAAAAAGACAGGAAAAGACAAGATCTGCTCTGAACATTTGGCTAAACCTTCCCACGCTGTAGGTGCTGGGAGCACAGAGTTTTTTGTTACAGATTACTGTGTTGTATGTGGCGCACTGGATATTACGAGTTTCACATACTTGAAGCTTCACTGAAAATAAGCGGAAAATACACCCTCAGAGAGCTAAAGGCAGTCATGAGGAAGGAAGTCTTTTGAGTTTTTTTTAATGTCACTGACAGTTTGGGCATATGCAATGCTCTCTAATTTTTGCTCATTACCTACGTAATGAGTACCTGAATCTAATTCATCCAGCACTAATGTAAGAAACACTCACATACTACACCAGTATCACAGGACAAAGAAAAGCAAGTCACAGCTTCCTCAACTATTTTTGCAGTGTGTGAGCATGTACTCACCTTCAAGATGATGTAAGTTGATGTTGAGACTGCAAGATATTCTACTAAGTAGTTGGAAAATGTTATTGGTTTGAGACAAAAAGGGGCACATTTCTTCACTGGAGACCAGTTTATTACCATTGTGAGATTGCACAGTAGGGATAATACGGCATATTGAGTTTGTGTTTCTCTTTCAGGGTGAGTAAACCTGTACGTACACATGACAAGTTGTACATGTGGTTTACCTGCAATGCAGTCGAGATCTGTATCTGCAGTACATAAGAAAACAAAGTAGCTTTGAACTAGACAGCTCTGTAATCCGTAGCAGTAAGATTGCAGATTCCTCATGTCCATCAGGGCCAGCACAAGTCCATCCAGGATTCCAAGTGTGCACTCAATAGCTTGGACTAGGCCCCCAGAGTGTGGCTGCTTTCAAAGTGCAGCTTTACCACAGCTGTTATCCTTGAGTCTTCACATGAATCAGTTCCACCTCAGACTGCAGTGAAGATATACTCATACTAGTACCTTGAAGTCTGCATTCAGCTTTTGCTCAGAAAAGCTGAGCCTAGACACATTGCTACAGCTTCCCACTCAATATTAATTCCACAGCTGATCACTTGAACTGGAAGAACAGGAAATAGTGCCTGAAAATTACTGGAAGACTTGCATTTCTGTTCCTTACAAACATACAGTGTTGCAAAATTATGTACATTCCTAGGAAACTGCTCAAAAACCTCCCATAAATATCAATATTTAGTGATAAACCTACTGAATAATCTCACCTGAAGGCATGGTGCCTCACATGACAGAGTATTCATTGGGGAGAAATCCTTGAATATTCTGCATTATTGAAAGCCACACTTGGAAATTAAAAAACAGATAAAAGAGGACAAACTGAAATCTGTGTCCAGCTCTGTTTTTCTTATTTGATCCTGTGGAATTTTTATCTCCATGTATTCTTCCATGAACTATATTTGCTATCAGACAGAAGAATTAATACACAGAACTATTTTAAGGCATACCAATCCCCTTGAATACAGTGTAGGAGGTGCAAAACAACATGATTTGTTCTATTTTTCGGGAGGGTGATCGCCTGAAGGCTGGACAAAACTTTTAGTGGACAGTCAGTCTCTTCATCAGGTCCTTTAATTAATAAAGGAGTGTACACTCTTGCTTTACTGTCAAAGTCTGGGCTGAAGCCATATGCTTTTGGCCTGAAACTATGTAACTCCACAGACCACCGCTGACCAGAAATGACCCCACTGCTCCAATTAGCCCTGGCATCAGGACCTAGGATAAGTCTTCCAGTGTAACTGCTTAAAGATAATCCTTAAAGAGTTCCAGATCTTCAAACCATGTGCTAATTCATGCCCAACTTTCTCAGATGCCACACAGCAAGCTTTACATAGAGAAAGTTATGATCTTAAGGAATGCCATCAAAGCAATGTATACCTTAAATAGCTCTTTAGAAGCAGCAATCCCTTGTGGCAGTATTAGTTTCTATCAGTGACAGAAGTGTCATGTTCTCAGTCACTCTTGATGTTCACCCATTCTCTTAATTCTATTATTATTTCAGCCTCCTAACTCTGATAATTCACAGCCATATACAGCTAAAGCTTGATCCTGTCAAAATCGAACTTGAAACAGTCAAGCACATTTTGACACTGCCTTTTAGCTGTGCTGAAGAAAGATTTGCAAAAGCAAACCCAAAACTGCTTTCAGGGAAATATTTTTCTAGAGTAGCTGCATCATCATTTTTTGTTGTGTTCAAACAGCTATATCAGTAGTATGAACTGCTGTTCATAAGGGTCTTACAAAACCCTTTACTTAGTACATCAGGCTAAACCGAAATTGTAGTCAAGATATAGAAGTCTTGCATTCGTGGGAAAAGATGAGGATAGTGCAATGTGATAAACTAAAACTAGGCAGTAACACAGCTCTTGTTAATTAACCCACTAATTAAAAGTACCATAGTTGGCAACCAGCAACAAAACTGTAACAACTCATATATATTCTGTTTCACCAAATTTGGTGTTAACTCTTGACAGTTCTTTCACGACTCACAGAGTTCATTCTTCTGTTTAAGCAAGCACCATATTTCACAAATAATCAAATACCAGAAATGCAGAAACTCCAATAGCCAAGAACCATTATGAAAAGTTCTACAGCAAGCATAGGCATTTCTGCTCAGGTTTACTGTTATATAGAATGGTAAGGTTGGAAGGAACCTCAAGGATCATCTAGTTCCAACCCCCTGCCATAGGCAGGGACACCTCCCACTAGCACAGGTTACTTAAAGCCTCATCCAACCTGGCCTTGAACACCCCCAGGGAGGGAGCATCCACAACCTCCTTGGGAACCTGTGCCAGTGTCTCACCACCCTCACTGGAAAGAACTTCCTCCTAACATCCAGTCTAAATCTCCCCTCTGCCAGTTTAAACCCATTGCCCCTTGTCTTGTCATTACAAGACCTTGTAAATAGTCCCTCCCCAGCCTTCCTGTAGGCCCCCTTCAGATACTGGTAGGCTACGATAAGGTCTCATTGAAGCCTTCTCTTCTCCAGGCTGAAGAGCCCCAACTCTTGTAGCCTGTCCTCATAGGAGAGCTGCTCCAGCCCTCTGAGCATCTTTGTGGCCCTTTCATTATCATCAGTAATTAACACCATCACCCTGAATTTTTAATAAAGGAAGCAAATATGACTTATCTCACTCATGCTGACAAAATCAAGAGCAACCTTACTGAATTACTCTGGCATTAGAAGGCAGTCAGACTCCCCATGAATAAAAAGATGCAATTTACAACAGAACACAATGCCTAGTGATGAAAAGCTGTACATGGATAACAACGTATTAGGGACAACCATATCTTTAGGTGATTTCAAGATAGCCTTAATTATAATTTTGCATTAGAATTATTTTAATATCACTGCATACAAAAATCATCCCCAAAAAGATGAAAGAGCTTTGTTCTGGGCAGTATCAATACACAGTGCATCTCTTCCCTCAAGGAGAAGGAAAAAAAAAAGAAAAAAAATCTATAGAGTTTTTAATAAATTATTCTATTGCCTGCTGCAGTTCCTACAACTTTTTACAGCATACATTTGGGTTTATGTTTTTGGGGCTGATTGTTCTTTCCCCCTCCACTACTTTCTCCTCCTTCTTGTATAATTACTGTGTTTGCCTCTAGACTACACTGTAAATTAGATTTTCAGTTGAGTCATTTCTAGGTATAAATAGGATTTAATCTTAAATTGTACAAACATCACTAATTTATGTTTTGCTATCTTCAGAAGACAGAGACCCCAAAAAGGTTGCTGCTTTGCACTCAATGCTCATCTAAAAGGCTCAAACAACAGAATTAGCAGAGGTGCTGGGGTGTAGGTGGAAAGGAGTGCAACAAAGAGGGAGAACTTCAACAAATGGCGGGCAGGACAGAGCAAAGTCTTGTGAACCATTGGTTTTATAGCAGAGCTGTAAGTAAATCCAATTTTGACACAACAGTATGGAGCAGAGAGTGGGGAAAAGGCAAGTTCTGAGAAACATAAGCAGTTAAATTGTTGTTTTCCATGGGATATATGATGTTCAACATGCAAATAATGCCAAGAAAACCTCCAGAAAACAGCCTGTTCCTCTCGCTGCATCTTTATAATGAGAAAAACTTTTTGTGGCCTGTTCTTCTTATAGTGCTAAGAGTTTTATGTTTATAGAGCAAAATATTCCTTAGGAGAGAGGAAAATAAAAGGACTTCCTCTGTTACACACTACTAATTAGCTCCAAGTTGGGGTGGGGGTTAGCACAGAAGATTGGCAACGCAAAAACCATTCTGACAAAATATTCACTGAGGCAAGCTGTGCAAAGGACTGCTGCCAGCCTGGAAACAATGGCTCCATTGTTCTGCAGTGTTGAACTGATTTGAGAGCAATCTCAGAGGGTCCAGCAAGGAATAAAAGGTAACTTTTTTTTTTTTTGCAAATTTAGCTCTCTTTCTCTGGTTCAGCAGTGGGTTTTCTTTTTAGGAAAGGATGTTGAGCAGCGCTCAGCGTCTCCAGGCTCCATTAGTGTAAGCAGGAACTGTTTTGCCAGCTTACTGTATGCCAGTTTTAATGCAAGTACCTAATTCAATAAGATAAATCAAAGAAACACACCCTTCATTATGTTTAAAAAGACCTAAATGAAAATGAAAGTGAAAGGCACAGTTGGTGCTGAGCTTTGGTAATAAGTACTTATTCAGTGATTCTGTAGCACAATCTGCCTTGCAGAAGCCTCTTCCCACTTCCTTTCCCTCCCTGCCTCCTAAATCCCAGTGGTTCTAACAGTGCCCACGAGGCCAGGTCTTCAAAGTGGAGAAAAATTCCTGTAGCATTGCAAGGAGGGACTGATACAGATCCTGTACTTAAGCAAAACACCAGGAGTCTGTTAGCAAATTGAAGAGAGAGGACTGTCAGTTTTCTTCCTGTATGGCATTGTCCTTCCCGTGGTTGCCTTGAATAAATGACAAAATAGTGCTGATGGTGCCCATGTTGTCTTCAATGAAACAGATCCAAGACTTAACAGTCTGAGGAACGTGTCACATCCATATTATTTGTTTTAACAAATATAGAAGTGCCTTTCCACACCATAAAGGGAGAGTGTGTGCAGCTTATGAAATTTAAACTCCAAATGACAGAAAAAGACCACGTTATTCCTTTAGCTGCCTCTCACCAGTAATTTATCGGCATAGCAAAACACTCTCCTCATCCAAACATCTTTACTCTCCTGAAAGGGAACACACTCAAAAAATAATACATTTGACTTAAAAATTCATCCAGAATAATGCAAGCACCATATCTGCTTTTTTATGCAGCACCTGAAAGTGATCCAGAATGAGCCACAAAGCAAAGACTTAAGTCCTGGCAAGGCCATGAGCAGTGCTCATTGAGAGAAGAGCAGAAGGAAGAGAAAAGTGTATCAGTGCACTGCAAACTACAACATTGTATGCAGAGTAAAAGTCTGCTTTTTACAAGACTTCATGGTCAGTTTGCAATTGCCCTTCTTTTCATGCTACAGTCCTCAGCCTCTGCACTTTGTTGATGCTGCTTCCACACTACTTCATTCCCCTTATCTACCTTCTTTCCACCTGTCCTTATAGGTTGCCTTTTGTTTTAGATATTTCCATAGAGTAAAATGCACAGGTGCAGAAGTTCAAATAGAGAGATTCTCCTGAGACACTTCATACAGAGTGAATAACTTTTTGCTAACAACCCTATGTTTTTTGAGTGACTGGGCCTGCATTCCAGAGCTCAGATGGATTGGATGTCAAGTTTGTGTTCCCAGAAGTCTCCAGAGCCACTGGAACAAGCAGCTCTGCTCGGGGGATCTGCAAAGGTTCTGATCCGGCTCCCAAAGGAAACTGCTTCGTGTGGCTGCTGAAGGGGCTGTGTCAGCCTTCTCAAATACCAGTTTCTCAGAAGCATTTTTCTGTTGTCATGTCTTATGAACACAAAATAGCTTTCAGTCAGCTGAGCACTAACGATTTTCATCATGAGAATATAGAAGGGCATAGTTAGAATCAGTTACGCACACCAAAATACTCAGAGTTAGATTTGGACTGGAGAATATTCCATTTAAAATCATCATATACATTTCATCTAGCACCAAATGATTGTTTGCATTAACAGTTATTGCTGTAACACTGATGTCAGGCTGACATGTTTTGCTGTGATGTTTTGTTTTGTTTTCTAATCTGGGAACACTTTTATAGTTTGCAATTTAATTTTAGATGACATTAGTTAAATACTTGAGCATATTTCTTTTCATGCTTTTAAATGGGTTCACACAGTAAATACAGGTACTGTTCTAACTTCAATATTTGTCTAGCATAAGTCAACACACAATGGCTTGGGGTTTTTTTATTTATTTCTAGCTCTGGTGTTATCCACCTTCATGTTAAACTGCATTTACTTACAAGAGAATTTTTCACTTGAATGGTGGGGAGCTAACTGCAAAGGCAGAAGCCCCTGATAATGAGCAGGCCCTCTAAAACAAGTGAAACAAGCGATCCCTGTCTTAAAATTCATGTCTCGTGAGTGGGATTAACAAATCAGACCCCAGTCCTTATAATCATCACATGTTCTATTTTATAACTAAATGCTTCCTCTTTTGGGACCAGCTCTGTGTTCCAACAACTCCTCAGTTTAATTCATTGTAAATAAAGCATTGACTATGGCTGACAATTTAATGTGGTATTACAACTTGCAGTGCTTATCCTGTTGCTATTCATAGGCTCAGATTTGGCCGCGAAACAATTTTCCCAGAAGGTACCAAAACACAGAGCTCTCTTAAGAGACCTCCAAGCCATGGCAAATTAAGCATGGGCTATTTCATAGCCAATCCCAGTTTTGGCCAAGAAATCATTTATGTTGCACTATCCTTAAGCAGTCTTACCCTTCAAGTAACCTACAGTCCTAAAATATCAAGTTGAAAATTCATTCCCCTGAAGACTTTTTCCAGCCATGATGCCTGCCTCCAGAACACATTCACAGCCCTTCGATGCAGCCACATGAATAATTTTACAGAAAACACCACTTTTACACACCTTTGATTGCCCATAGATCTTTCTGAAATTATTCAGATGATTAATACAGGGAGATTAGGCCAAGTGCAACAGCTCTTCAGTTAATGTCCTTAGCCAGGAGTTTGCACTAATTTTGTGAAGATATCTATGGGTATCTTGTGCCCCAAAGCTTTCTGACATTCTTCCAACTGCATCAGCCATTCCAATTGAAAGAAAAAAATTCACCGCATCATTTCAACCTATACATTTTTTTTATCTGAATGTAGGTAGGACTCCAGGCCTACTAGTACTGCTATGGAAGCATTACCCAATTTGTGTTTTAAAACATAAAAATCAAAATACTAAGAATGCCAGATCTTCTAGTTGGAAGCACAATTACTGGAAGAAGCAGTAACGACAACAAAATAATTAATTTCTAATGTTGTATTACCATCCTTCTTTTGACATACCCTTAGAAAAGCAAGAACTTTAAAATATTTGTCTTTAACAACTTCTGAGGTACAGTTTGTCAAAAAACCTATGCTCCTACTTAAAGGACGCCAACAGAAAGATATTTTCAGTATGTCAGAGTAATAAGACCTTAGAACATGCACACATCTCCTCTCAGGTATGCAGTGCATTTTTCATCCACCCCCTCACCCCCTAATCTCCTCTTTTGCTGCTCCTGAAATCTGTTACTCTGACATCAGAAATGCCAATGGATGCAAAATGTAGCATGTGCACTCCTCCAAGACAGTCAGAAGACAACCTTGGTGTGAATAATGCGAAGGGCACCTGGGTTATGACATATGCTGTCTGGTAACATGTGTTGAGGACAGAGGAAAACTAAAGACCTCAAAATAGATCTGAACAGCCCACAGTTCTTGGGATCTGCTTGTTAGTGTAACTCCCATTACCCTTAGCTGTAATTCACCAGTAAAGGGACTTTCAAGATAAAAATTCACCATTAAACAACATAAAGCAGATTGTTTATTTTATGGTGTCTGCAATGCCACGATAGAACTTGCTATACATCTCCTAAGTGAACTAAGGCAGCCTCCAGGCCAAAGCTGTAGTTTTACATAGAGGTTGCCAGCACGTTACCCCTCCAGCCTTTTGTGCTGCAACCTGTCCTCTAGTAGATTAAAGCAGACTAAAATTTTCACTTGAGACTGTATCTGCTTTAAAACATCTCAAGATACAAGCAGCATGCATCCAATGCAATGCCATTACTCTATGCCATAGCAACCACTCCACTATCTTCCCACACATCCATGGCCAAGCCAAGGAGCCTCCTGATAAAAAGGTAAGAAGGTTCAGTCAAATGAGCCAACACTGATGGAGAAAACTGGTGACATAGAAGAAAACACTCATAACCCCTTATATTTAATAAGTCTCTGAAAAACTTCTGAGAGAAGAGTGAAGAATGACAGGAAGAATAAACTAATGAAAAGCATTTAGTTTTCAAGATTAAACAACAGCCATTAGAAATTTAGAAACTGAACAAGAAGAAAACAACTGTTTTGCCACTTAGTTATTTCCATATTGAGATCAACTGGCCAAATGAGGCATGAGGAATCAAACACCACTGATATGGAAGTTGTGCTGCAGGATGGAACCCATGAATTCCAGAAACATACCCCCTTGGTAGGCCTCCAGCAAGTGATGAGCACAATTTCTAACAGGACAGCCTGTTGGATGACAAAACTCTTGCATTTACACTGTTACTCTCTGGATTGCTTTCCCAACAGCCTGCCAGTTTGCAGGAGCTTGTGGACTTCTCAGCCTTGAGCAGGGGGTGTGAACTTCAGTATGCATTGTAAAAAAAACTAAGCTTTGAAAAGAAATAGCAGGCAAAACTGTTGAAATGTAAGCCTGATTCACAGTAATGATTGCACTCCCACACCACAAACTAAGGGAAGCCAGCAGGAGAGGGAAACCTTACACACAGACATTACTGAAAGCGTTCTGAAAAATTGGGTTCTCTGTGTTGGTTTGGGCAATGCAGAGATGCTTAATTTTCATAACCATCAGGGTGCCAAGGGCACAGAGGGATGCCACAGTTTCATGTAAATTGAAAGAATAAATAAAATAAATAAATAAACATCAGCCTCCCAAGAACATTCAAAGTAAAAGAAAACAGTAGTGACTTTTGGAAGCAAGGAAGGAAATTGTTGTTTAGTGAAAAACAGTCAAAGTTAACAGACTTCTGCCAGCAGATGACCATCAGCAACAATTCTGTTTTACCAGGAAGCTATTTGTCACTAAAGTCTGTAAATTAGAGGGACAGCCATAAGCCAGCAGATACACTGTAAATATAGACCAAATCACTCAAGTGTTATCTTAAATCTGGTAACAACAGCAAAAAATACATGCAAGTTACCTCTAAGGCAGACACAGGAAAGAAGAAAAACTAATAACAATAAAAATCTAGTTGACTCATGCATGAAAAAAGGGTAAGCAGCTAAAGATCACGGGAAAAGGTCACTGCTATGTCTTCAATAACAAGGCACGAAGTAGGAAAGTGAGGACCATGAAACACGGACAGATAATCTTCATTAACAATAGCCTGTGCTAGATTTCAACAGCTGAGATACTGAGATCCTTCTACAATTAATTTAGGACTCCAGAGAAATGACAGGTTCACAGCCCTGAATGCTTAAGTGTCTCAGAAATATGACACAGGGCATACTGAAGTGGGGAGATTTTTGCAGCTGTTAACACATGATTTCTGTAGCACTGGAAACAAGGACGGTGACAGTAAGGACAGATCCTTGACAGAGTCAGCACTCGCAGCCGTCGGCACCTTACTTCAAAGAGGCCAGCACATGGTTTCAGTCTGTAGTTACTTTCAACACATCCAAGCCCAAAATGAACCAAAAAATCAACCCAGTATGACACCTCACACTTAGTGACACACTTGAAAAGCCAATCCACTAACAGCTGTGGCATATACTGTGTCAGCAGAGTCCCGTGACAACCCTTCAGTTTTGTGCCTTTTGAGAGGTTTGACAAAGAAAGGAGCCAAGCTGTTCACAATGCACCTCAGACCAAAAAAACCTGTCCCTTCAATAGCGTCTTATTCCAAGCACAGGAGAGACAACTGCAGCTGAGCTGTGCTATGGGATCTGCATCTGAAGAGAAATAAACCAAAAGGAAGGCAAACTGAAAATGCAGAAATGGATTAAGGATGTAAACAGGCTTCTCTAGAAAGCCAACAGCAACAGGCCTATCTTAACAAGCATTAATCACTTCCTTAAAACACAAAATCTGATTAAGCAGCAATGCTCTGTATGGGAAGGACAAGTGATTTTACAGGTGAGTATTCCTGGTTACAGGCAGCACAATAAGAACAAACAGAACCACAAAGAGATAGACATAGTTTGATGGAATCCATACTATCTCACAAAAAGAAAATACCTCACCCTCTTCAGAAAACATTTGCATGGCTTTCTTCTGTAGAAGAGGAATAGAGAAGAATTGTCAGAGGAAAATTTTCTACAAGTTGGGCTCAAATCAGCTATGGTAGGACTTAGATGCAGTATCACACCAGTATCTTCAGAAGCATTTAAAATAATCTTGCAGCCTAACCAGAACAGCTACACAAAACTAATATTAAGTATGGCTAATTTAGTGGTACAGAAAGTCCTGAGCTATAAAAATAAGGCTGAGTAATCACAAAGTATCCCTTTCGAAAATAATAAATCAGCATTAAGACATAATACATCAGTTTATATATATTCCAATAGCTTAAACAGTCCAGAGAGACTTTCTAAGACCAGCATTGTTCCTACTGGCATGACCAACAAGCATCCTCTCCAGCCTGTTCAAAACATGTCAGCTAGAGAAAGTGAAGAAGGTATCAGTAAGAGGAAGCATGAGGGAAAATTAATTTTAAAGAGACTCAGGGAAACGATAACTAGGTTTGCATTGAAAAATGCAGTCAGAACTCCCCAGTCCTAGGAACAGTATAAACACATCAGTGCAGCCTTCTATTCAGGTTAATTAGCTGTGCCAAGGTGGGTTCGCAGAGGCAAAGCACAGTGTTAATGCATTAGTGCCATGTCTGGGATCTAGCTCATTAAGCACTGCACTGTGTAGACACATACTAAATGATTCTGGAAAAGAGCCATTATTCCCCTCTCAACAGAGCTGAACTTTTGCATTTCAGTTTAGCATTGCACGTTTAAAATCTGAACTACAGGAGTAGCCAAATATCACCCTCAAAGGGTCAAAAGGCAGGAAGACTGAAAGCCCACTGATTTCTGCAGTATTAAAGCACCATTTAAGGTATGTCCAAACACAGCATCTGTAGACTGGTTTCTCTGATCAGTTTTCAATAACATCCATACCGCCTTTACACAGTATATGGATTATCACCACACATTATTTGCCAGGTATTAACCATTTCATCTTTTCACTGTGGTTCTTATAGACCTATCTTAGAACTCCTTCACCCTATAACACTCTTTAGGGTTATACATGTCATCAGTTTCAGCTGCATTAATTTGTCCACCTTTGTGGTTGTGCCCACCAATCCCTGTGCTAAATGTTCCAAATAAAAGATTAGTACCTTAATTAATTATTCTCAGCTTTGGTTCCATCTAAAGCCCTGTTGCAGATGACTTCCAAATTTCAATCACTAACACAGAAAAGCCTTTTTTTAGTTTGCCTTGCCTCTCCATGATCCATTAGCCACTCACAAGCTGCTAAGCACTGGCAAACTCAGAGCAATGTCACAGACGCTGGGGCAAGAATACCTTCAGGAAAAGCCATGTGGAAGATGTGGCTGCTTCACTCTTGAGAGAATGATTACATTTTACTGAGTGCCTAACACAGTCCTTGAAGCAGGAGCCAATGACCATTTCAATCTAAGTGCTCTAATTAAGCTACAAAGCCAGTCTTTCTTGCTCACCCTCCTGCTGGTGTCACAATAAATGCATTCTTTTCTGAGCCTTGTTCCAGCCACAAGAACTAGATTTTAGATATACAGAAGATGAGGATAGTACCTCTCCAAGGCCCACTTTGATGGCTAGGACTATCTACAACTCAGAAAGGAACGAGGCTGCATCTCCTTACCACTTCCGTGAGTGTTTCAACAGCTTGGCTATCCTACCAAATACACACTACAGACACTGCTCAGTATCTCTGGGAATACAAAAATGCATCTGCCCAGCATGGTCACCTGACATGGCTCCCAAGAGAGTCAGGGAAGTGAGGCACAGCTCAGCTTCACCATTCTCAGGGCATTGTGGTGCCACCACCCTACCCAGACTGCTGGAGCATCATTTGTCTTGCACAGTTCTTCCATGACCACTCTGTAGCAGTTAAATACCTTCACATATAACCTGGGTGCTGTATAGCCCTAGTTAAGATGAAGATGACTGGCCCTTAAGTGCTATGCCACCTACACTGCCTGCCTAATGCAAGGCATCTGAATACAGTACTGTGACAGCCCACACTAACTTGTGGGGCACCTTAGCATCTCATTTTACAGTACAAAGTTTCAGCATCAAGCCTGCTTGACAGGTTGCCACTCCTGCCTCTGCCTCCTGGGCACTCCATCCATTCCTCCTTACACCCACACCCCTGAAGTGCATGTCTCTGTCTGCTGGCCCTGTGATCGATGCTCACAAGATTTGTGACATCATCCTGGTTAAAAGTGGGCTATTTTTGACTCACCATAAAAGTCATAGCAACACTAGTGGGGCCAGGAGCTACAGCCAGGCACACACACAGAAAGAACAGCTGGAGCTGCGGGAAATGCAGGGATACTGTAGAATCACAGAATTAACCAGGTTGGAAAAGACCTTGGAGATCATGGAGTCCAATCTATCACCTAACACCTTCTAATTCACTAAACCATGGCACTAAGTGCCTCATCCAGTCTCCTTTTAAACACATCCAGAGATGGTGACTCCACCAGCTCCCCGGGCAGCCCATTCCAATTCTTGCTGGGAAGAATTTTTTCCATAACATCCAGCCTAAACCTCTCCTGGCACAGCTTGAGTTCTGTCACTGGGAGAATAGACCAACCCCAGCTGGCTACAACCTCCCTTCAGGTAATTGTAGAGCGCAATGAAGTCACCCCTGACCCTCCTCTTCTCTAGAGTGAACAACCCCAGCCTCAGCCTCTCCTCACAGGGCTGTGCTCCAGGCCCCTCACCAGCTTTGTCACCCTCCTCTGGACACATTCCAGTACCTCAACATCTTTCTTGAATTGAAGGGCCCAAAACTGGACACAGTACTCAAGGTGTGGCCTAACCAGCACCGAGTACAGGAGCAGAAGGACTTTCCTAGTCCTGCTGGCCACACTCTTCCTGATACAGGCCAGGATGCCATTGGCCTTCTTGCCCACCTGGGCACACTGCTGGCTCATGTTCAGCTACTATCTACCAGCACCCCCAGGTCCCTCTCTGCCTGGCTCCTCTCCAGCCACTCTGTCCCCAGCCTGTAGTGCTGCATGAAGTTGTTGTGGCCAAAGTGCAGAACTTGGCACTTGGACTTGTTAAAACCCATGGCATTGGACTGTGCCAATCTGTCCAGCCTGTCCAAGTCCCTCTGCAGAGCCCTCCTACCCTCCAGCAGATTGACACATGCTTCCAACTGTCATCTGCAAACCTCAACCAGATCGCCAATGAAGATATTAAACATGACTGGGCCCAGCACTGATCCCTCAGGGACACCACTAGAACCCATAAACCACAGTTCAGTTTGAGAGGTGACCAAGTGCCATCTCATTTATTCTCCCTCCCACATCTCCACCATCCCCAGTATGTTTCTAAATTACCTAGGAAGGCCCTGTGATGTGGATGTAACACACTGCATGATTTCAAAAACGTCATGAGGAGACACCAGTCAGGCTGCTAAAAGCCTCATGTCCCTGCAAAATGACCTTACAACCAAATGTAGCTGCTCCAAATGCAGCTCATTGGAGTAGCTCCACCCTGACCCAGCAGTTACACCAACCCCATCAGCTTACCATTTCTAGTGAAAAGGAAATGAGCTTCACAGAGCAAGATTCTGACACCATGCAGTCCTCACTGCAGGATTCAGGTCCTTGCCTCCCACTAAGCAGGATTTCATATACTGTTTTTATTTCTACAAAGAGAAGTGCTGGAAGAAGAATTCAATCCAACAATTTGATTTCAGAAGACACATGCAAGAAAGTCTGCTGCAATACATTTAACGTGCAACAGCTCTATCTTGGGAACAATGGCGCTGGTCTGCACCAAAGTGTAATTTACCTGCATCACCTTTTTACTCCCCAAGATACAGAATAGTTTCTCCTAATAAGCCAGCAGACAGAAATGAAATGTGTATCTCTCTTCCGATTTCTGCCAAGCTCTCTTGCAAGTCAGCAATTCTCCTAATGCAGAGTAATCCACTGTTGTTAAGCAGTGAATCCTCAAGGTCTGCAGACTAATTCCAAGACCTCCAGTGGAAGAAACTGAGGTCCTGCATTTCAGACGTAGTCATTAGCAATAAATTTTCTGGTAACAGCTCCATATCTCCACTGAAAAGGGTCTTGGAATCCACAAACAGACAGGGCTTTTAAGTAACCAGCTCCAAGATCTGTTCCTGCAGATGTACCCCAACATCTGTTGACATATTTACTGCTCAGACATTTAAACAGATATTCCCCCTTCAACAGTCCACTCTACAACTTCTTAACTTCTCTTGCAGATTCAGTGGTGCAGAGAGCGGTGCCCAGGCAGCTCACGAGCTTGATGGATCATATCCAAGATCCTAGCATCACTTCTAATTTAGCCATTTAATACATTTGGCAAAACAAGCTAAAAGTAGTGATTTGGAGAATTTTAACTTCCCCTGCACAACGCTGTCATAGAAAGGCAGCTTGTATGCTGGCCATTCATCCCTATAAATCAAGCAAGCAATATTAATCTCCATGCTAATTATAGACACTAATAAGGTTACCCAATAGTCCCACTCTTACAGCTTCTTCCTGTACTCCTTGATCACACCAAAGGCAGCAGTGGCTTGAACTTCCTATTTGCTTTAGATCTTAAGAGAGCCACAACAAAAGGCAAATAGCTAACTTGCTCACATCCCAGATTTTTCCCCTCCATACTTGCAACCCAGTTTCACAGCTACACCAATCATTTGGCCAAGTGCATATATTTTCATGAGGAAAAAAGATAGACTACAGCCAATGCACGTGGTCAGAGCACCTCAGTGCTTAGTATTACAATGAGGTGAGGCCAAATTCAGAGCAACAGCTTAGTTTTGTTTTTTTTTTTAAATCTACGAGGCAATGCCTCCACACGGTACACGAGCCAAGAACATAGGTGCTTTTGATGCTTTGCAGCTCTCAGGCAGCCCCTTGCCCGGAACAAGAGACCCCAAGAAGGCAGCACATCTGGCAGAACTTACTTTCTCTTTAGTAGCCTTTTGTTTCATGGGAAATACTCAAAATTCGTGGAGGAGAATTGGCTAGAGAAGGAATAGTACTCAACCCTAATATGGATCAATTCAAATCAGGTATTGAAAGATGGTGCTCGGTAGTCAAACTTTCAGCAAAAATTAATCTAGTGCTAATGATCTGAAAAAGCACATATGTCCATTGCTCTGTGCCAGCCTGGGGACACTGTTTGCACAAGCAAAAGTTTAATCTCAGAAAATAAATATGGGCAAAGGGAACTATTCCTGATTACCAATTACAAGATCATTTGCATAACCACCATCTGGAATTAAAGTACCCTTTTTCCCCCTCAGTTAAAATGTTTGAAGAGACTCTTTCCCTTGGTGCATGGTGGATATGCCTTCAATAGCTGCTGCCTTTACATTGGCTTGAGTCAGACACTGAATGACCTCTACTTGTCTAAATCAATTCCAAACATACTGCTTGGTAGGGCTGTTCTTTACCTGATTGCTTTTTCTAAGTCATCTGCTTCTGTCACTTACTCTGGATCTTATCTTGTGCTCTTAAACATAAATGCAGTTTTGCCATTGGTTTCAGGAACAATAAAATGGGAAAAGGCATCAGTCATAACACAGCATCATCTGACAGCACAAGTCCTAAGGCCCAACACAAACAGTCCTCGCATCCAGTTAATTTATTACAGTGATGGAACTCAAAATTCAAGCCCTCCTCCCTTACCTCTTCCACAGAGCTTTGTGTAATGAGAAACTGAACTCTGCATAAGGTCCATCACAACAGGGCAAAAGGAACATTCTGGGCAATATTGCAGGTGAGGTATTTCCTGTTAGGAAACAAGTGAGCACTACTGTTCCAGAGCACCCATAGCAGACATTTCTGCTCTGGCCTTACTCTAACACTTCCATTTGCGTTTCCCTCCTAAAAATAAATTTCTTCTTTTAGACTTGCCAATATCTAAAATGAAAAAGCCTGTATTTGCTGACTTCAGACCTGTTTTGAATTACAGGCAAAAGACTTAAACTTGGCCAGGTATATGTAGATTAAATACTGCTTAATAAACTACTGCTATGTAATACATTAAGTTCAAACACTGCACACAACTGTTGTGAGATGAACTGTTGTAAAGGGCCCTCCCAAAAGCCAAGGCAGATGTGTAGTTATTACTCAACAGCTTCAAGAGCAGAATTCAAAAGCACAAATCCTATCCAAACACCTAGGTTTATATTGTCACTTGCCAATAAAAAGAGAGATGATTAAATTTCAATAATCAAAAATACCATGACCTTCTGCAGACATGAGTTCAGCACAGAAATTGTTTTCCTCCTCTGGATTGAGCAGATTGCTTCCGCAAAAAAAAGACTTAATTAGATACCTTTCTGAATAGGTATTAAGCATCTCATGGGCCTATTACAAAGAAGTGAGGTAGTAACAGCAGTTGACAGAGCATCCAGTCTACCCCAGTCAAATATCAACAATGGATACCTTTGCCTGAAGATAAATGTTTTTATCAGCAGATGTTTATCCAGGTGTTCAAGACAATCTTTTACAATCAAGGAAATTACTGATAATTTCTTCAATGCTCCAGGCTGATGTTGCCCCACTGAGGTACCTTGATAGGTCCAGATACTCTTGGAATAAAAAGTATACTTAAATGATAACTGTTCACATTGCATTTTATCCACAAACATAGGGCATAAGTAACAGCAATTACATTTGCAAAATACATCCAAAGTTTTTTATTCAACAGTTCCAAGAGTGTATAAAGAAGTCTTATGTAATTACGGTTCTGCTCTGGCAGGGAGCTTGGACTTGATCTTTGGAGGTCCCTGCCAGCCCCTAACATCCTGTGACTGTTTTACAAAGGAAGAATACAAAGTTACTGAAGTTCAGGTGACTTTGCCCCAAAATCTTGTGGTACAAAAAAAGCAGCAGAATCCAATCTCAAAGCATATAAACAGGACAGAGATTAAACTTAGAGGCAAAAATTTACCTGACATACTGCTATGCTTACTATTAGATTTAGAAAATAAAACCAGGCCATTTAAAATTGTATGTTGAACTTGAAAAACATTAAAAGCTGTGTTAATTTTAATAAGCAAAACACTGTGATACTCTGTGTGTGTTACAAACTACCCAAATAACGCATTCCAATATGACCTGTAGTCTCATTCTGAAATATACATTAAATTTGATTTAGTGCACATCAAGTAGATTACTGACATGATTTAATTCATGTTATTTACAATTGGGAAAACTTGACGGTAAGTAGAGAACAAATTAGACAAGTTTATGACACTCTCTCTCACACCAATGAGTGACTATAAAGAGAGTTATAATCAGGGATGATTTAAAGAGATGGACAGAACCGTGCTGCTGGTTTGGCATCCAGAAACAACATATGCTGAGGGTACATTATACACATGTGGTTGGCTGCAAAGCACTGGCATAGCATGATCCTGGGCTTCCCTTTCTTGAAGCTCATCTACATATTTGACTATGTAACTCATCTGTTCTCTGTCAGCAAATGCTTTTGGTGGGGGTGGTGTGTCACACAAACACAGAGTATGAACTGAGCAGATGGTTGCAGATTCTTAAAAGATATGCGTTCCTGTAGCTGGCACTCAAGATGCATTGAAGATCATTTGATTTCACAGAAATTTAGTCTTAAATTGTTCATTAGGCTGCCATACATGTTTAGTACCTCACAGTCAGCCAGAAAAAGCTTTTTCCCCACAGTTTTGTTCCATAATCTCACTTTTACTTCCTCTTCTTACCTTCCAAAACCATCCAGATCATCTTAGCTTCTGTGTAGAGCTATCAGTAGCTACTCTGCAAATTCAAACCAGTTTGAAAGAAGTACTACCCTTTTTGGAAAGTGTTTATGCTAGAAAGCTCTAAGCCACAGAATCTGTAACTCAGTGCTTCCCCAAGAAGGGAAGTGATCGTTCAATTCATTAGATACAGGAATGACTAGATTCAAGTTACATGATTGTAAAAGGATTTTAAACCAATTACAGTACACTAATATAAGCAATTAATCTATTCTCTTAAAGATTCAGTATTTCGAAGTTGTAACCTCAAGAACCCTCTGCTGAAGAACTTAACTTTTGGGACAGCACCTATGAAAAGCTACAATCCAGCAGAGCTGTTCCCGTAGAAATTTGGTAATGCCAAATAGCTTTTTAAACTACCTTTTAATCAATTTAGTTTTTAAATGCACTCCACTCACACATTTCATCATCACCTCTGCACTAAATTTAGGTACCATACCTGAGGTTCAGAGTCAGCACACCAGAAGTTTTCCAGAAAATCCAGTAATGTTTTTCAGAGAAAAATCTCCAGCCTTGAATCTGGCATGGTTATAAAGCTGATGAGCTTCATTCAGAAATACTCATCCTCCACTGAACTAAGAAGGCCATTCATTTCTCAGCTCCATCACACAACCAGCTGATAGGGTTTTTTATGTTACCTACTGAACATTTCTGTTTCCGATCAGAACTAAACTTGGCATTGAAATAGAAGCACTTGGTAAAAATCAAATGTATTGTCTAATAAGTTAGTTCATAGTCCATTACAGATGATTCCCTGCCTATCATTTCACACACTGAAATGCAAGGCATTGTGTGCTGAACATATTTAATATAATACACAATCAAATCCAAATCAGTGCATGGAAGTATCCCTTTTATTCATTTCACTCAATCTGCATATTAAAGGCTCTTTCAAAGTTTTTAACAGCGAAGAACCAGAGTGAAGAGACATGGCCCCTCAGAGCAGCACTTCAGGAAGCATATTCTGATAGCAAAAGCTAACCCCATATATGTATCAGGCATATGAGGTCAAAGGGGTGCAGAGGGAATAGGATTGGGCTGCATTTCCCCTGTCAGAAGTCTAACTTTCAGGTTTTCCTTCAGGGATTCAAGCGCAAGTTTTTTTTCCTCCAGTCAGAAGAGATTTTTCTAGCATCAACTACCAGACTCAGCCTGAGCTAGTACTGAGCTAACTGCTGAGACCATCACTTAAGAGAATCACAGACTGCAGTACATTACTGAAACAAATATTGCAAGCAGACTTGATAGATCAACTGTTTAGCTTGATGCATCCACTTTCCAGGCAGTTACAGCTCTTCCCAAATCCACTATATTGACTTTCTGACAAGAGATGACACTACAGTGAAATCATGATGAAGCAGCAGATAAGAAAGCAAAACAACCACATCAGCCACACCAGTTCTTACAATGCCTTAGAAACAACAGAGTGCTCAAGAAAAAAAATACTTAAAATATTGCTGGAAATACAAGCCAAAAATATCTCCTTACTTTAATGTAAAGCAGCCTAGTTTCAGTGCATAAGAGCACATTAAATTAATGCCAGGGACAGAAAAATTTCTCTGGCATCAAAAGCTCCATTATGAGGAAATTTGTAAACACTATCCTCACTGCACAGGCACAGACTGCCATGAAACTCCACATGCAACTGTGAAACAATTGCCTAGCAGAGATGTTGCTAGCATATGGAGTAGCTCCAGACTGGTGCAAGAGCCGGGGCACATACTGTTCTATATTAGGCTGCAGCACAAAGCATGCAGCTTACAGGGGTATCTAGGGCAAGCTGACTCTGAAGAAAGGTAAACCCCAGAAGAAAGGCAAGGCTAAATTAGAATTCAAATACATCTGAAAGCGATTATTAGAGATGTGAATTCCACTAGAGGGAAGGGGAATACACGCCTCCAAAGACTGCTCAGCTGAGCAGAAGGGAGGAAGTGTTGTTGCTGTGCAATGCGCTTCGATAAAACATGAAACAACGTCTATACAAAATACTTATTTTCCACTTCTTTACCTAGCTTCTACTGTAAACCCAAATTCAGCCCTGCTCATACCTCAGCTCTCAGTTCTTGCCTTCAGAAATCGATTCTGCTGTCTGATAAGCAACATGAAACAAAGTGATCCTCATTTCCATTCTTCAGACACCACATCATTTCTGTGGCCGGCTCATGCACCACTTGTTCCCTAATGCCTTGCATTAGCATGGAAAAGGCTTCCTCCCCTTCCAAATTACATTCAATACAGTTACTCCTTTTATCTGAGAGGAAGCTATGTGAGAATTTAGTGTCTAGGAGTTAACATCATATTCTTAATGCCATAGTATTTTTTACTAAGCCTAGGTTCTAAAACAAGAGTATGCTAAGTGAGTGAGCTAAACTGCTCCTTGTGCCTATCTCCTGCTCCCCCAGCCACTCAAAAACCTGTTGTATCGCAGCACCTGCTCCACATATGTTTATAGGCCAGGCCTGGATGAGTTGGAAGGCACTTAGCAACATTACCAGACCATTTTTAAAGACCTTCTGGAAATACATTTCTAAGTATTTTTAGGGCTATTGACTCAAGACCCCCGGTTATTCTCAGGGCAGTGGGACAGAAACCAACAGCTCTGGACACAACCCCCTACTAAGTGAGGGATTGCCCCTTCAGGCTGCTCTAGGTCCTACCTGCCACCACTTGTGGCTGTCACAGAACCCCAGGGCTGTCTAAGAGCAACATGATCTCTTCTCCCCTCACCATAACCTCTCTTCAGAAAAACGTAACTCAGGTTACAAAAAGATGCCATACACAAGCCCTGAGGTGTCTCTCCCAGGTCACACCACTACTGGAAGAGTTAGCAAGATTTTATGGCTAATACAGGGACAATGGAGGAAAGAAGATCTGTATCAGTGATGCATCCAGTGGCCTGAAAAAATAAAGTGCTCTGCACATCCATCAGGCTGCCAGCGTGCTGTGTTTCTGTCACTGGTACAGCAGATACAAAAGATACGTTGCTTTCACAGAAGTACCACACCCTTGAGCTAGAACAGCTTCGTATGCTGAGATATTTAACACTCACATTAGAATATCAAAATAAATTTTTAGACAACAGTACAGTTTATCCTGTCAGATACAGTATCATCTTCTCACTGCCCCACTCGTTCATTGCTTCCCAGAGCACTGAGGGCAGCCTTGTGCTGCAGGGTGCTGGAACACTTTGCCATAGCAAGCAGGAGTACAGGGAGCTTATTCACAACCTGGATATCACAGGATATCCCCCCACTTATCTCTGACCCCACCTGCGTTAACACTGAAAACAGAATGCCCAAGCACTAACAGGCTTCAACGGTAGTATTAGGGAGCCCTTCCCTCTCCTCTGAGCCTTTTGCAGATGAGCCAGAGAAGAAAAAAGAGTGGGCATCTTGATTTAGCTTCAGTAACCCAACGCAGAACTCCTGAGAACACTTGAGATAATTGTCTCAATTACAAAACAGTACTACTGAATAAATAGTTATGAGGGGAGTTTTTTAAACAATAGCAATTAAAAAAACATCTAAATGCACCATTTACCTATGTAGTTGGCTCTTCCTCCTCTAAAATTAAGTTTAGATTGTTCATTTTTTTTCCATTTTGCCTCCCTACAGGGACAAATTCAGCAGCTGCTCAGAAGGCTATTAAATGTTGCCTCTACACTTAAACCAAGAAAACCTAAGGTTAACATGTGAAAACAATTTATGACTAATTTATTGTTTCAGCCAGGAGTTATAGATTATAGAGACAAATTCACAGTGCTCAGAGCAGTGAGACTGCTGTGAGGCCACACACTCATGCATTTTCTCAGCATCTCCTACGCAGATGTTCATAATACAAAATAAGGAACCATTACTAGACATTGTACAAAGACATTGCCAGTGTGGGGAGGGATTTGGTCTTGTGAGAGCAGGCTGTGTTAACCCAGGACAGGTATGAAGTCTGCAGTGAGAAAAAAGTCCATCCATTTCTTGATATGATTTAGGGAATCAAAGTACAGTTTACAGGCTGTGCCACAGTGAAAGCCAGCAATTGTCAAGTGTTAAACTTTAAAATAATTCCATATTCTGGCAGAAGTGACAAAGATAAACAGCTGGTTGCCATTCAGAGTAAAAAGCACTTACCCAAATTATTCATTATGAAAGGAATAATTTAGCAACAGGGAGCCTGATCACCTACAGGTTCTGAACAAGACAGAAATGAGAGCACACCTGTGCAAGAGGTAAGACACGAGGGCTAGTTGTGATTATTTCAGGAAGAAGGAGAGAGAGAGACAGACAGCTTCCGTAAGCTATCTGCAACACCAGGACTGCCACTAGATATTTTAAAGGATTCCACACTGATCTCCAACAAGATTTAAAATGGCAAGAAAATGCAGAGGTTTTCCTCAGTCAACACTTATGTGTGTGAGGTATCATCAACTGTAAAGACTCTCCTTACCTGTAGAAGATTTACTTGAGCTGCTACACGTCCTGAACAGATGGATGCAAGCAGGTGTCCTCAGGCATCCAGAGACCAGCAGCAGAGCACACCTGTAGTGCCAGACAGAAGGATATGGGAGTACCAGTCAGCCCACGGTGGTCTGACAGCATACCAGGACCCAGACAGGAGCCAAATTCCCTCACAACAGGGCCTGAACCACCTCAAGACTGAGAGGTGCTTCTGCTCAGTTTCCCTCCTCAAGACTCACAGCAGTCCTGGGGCTACAGCAAAGCAGCCACAAGTACCTGAGATCTCCAGCAGTCTTTCTCCCCAAAGATACCACAGACAAGCCACTGCCATCCTGCATTTATTCTTCCTGAAATCCACCCTCAGGTAACCCCCACCTGCCAGCTGCTTCCATGAGGCTGAATGTATAAGGCAGACCCTGAAACACAGGGTGCCAGGAGCCAGCTGGACCAGGCCAGTGCCCACCATCAGGCACCAGGACTGACAGAAATGGAAATAAAATAAGGATATGGTAGCTCAGCCCCATGCAATCCAGGAGGACAGGGAAGACTTACTTGCTCTCATTCCCTTCTCCCAAGCAACTGTTACTTGTCTAGGAGGCAAACTATTTTAGCAACACACCCCCTTAACTACTTCCAGGTGTCCCTTTTTTTACATCAGGTGTCAGCATTCCTAATCAGCACCGGTAGCACTGAGAGGCCATGGTTAGGTCCTTGTGTGGCATCAGACACCACATTTTCTATGTAAAGCAAAATAAAATGGAGGAAACTCATGGGTGCATAATTAGTGCTCTGCAGTGAGGTCTCCCAGATTCAAACAGCACAAGTGTCCTCCAGGCAGCAGTCACATTACACTTTTATACAGTAGATTTTTACCTCTCCTCAGCATGAAAGAGCATGCCATTAGAGATCAGATGTCAAATTCTTACAGAGACCTACCTTTAGCAGTGGNCACCCTTCTCTGGACACCCTCCAGCATGTCCACATCCCTCTTGTAATAGGGGCTCCAGAACTGGATGCAGTACTCCAGGTGGGGTCTCAAACCTGATCTTCATGCTCAGTACCACAGCAGAGCAGAGAAGCACAAACAACTGTTTGCCACCACTTGCTCTTTACCACTGTAACAAATCCTCTTTGAGACAGGTAGACTTTGCCTCTACCACCTCTGATGTTTTCAGCTAGAGACAGAGCAAGCAAAGCAGGTGAAAAGTACATAACATCATGGAGATCAACAAGCTGAAACCCCAAGCTCTGCTCTGGTAGTCAGATCTTTTTCACTGTTTTATGGGTTGAAAAATCCCGGATGACTCCAACCACCCCAGTATGGCAGGGTCTGATGTACCCATAACATCACAGAATCATTTAGCTTGGAAAAGATCATTTAGATCTTTCAGAATCATTTAGACTGGAAAAGAGTCCAACTGTAAACCTAGCTAAGCCAAGTCCCACTAAACCATTTCCCTAACCATAACATTTATATATCTTTTAAATACCTCCAGGGATGGTGGTGACTCAACCACTTCCATGAGCAGTGTGTTCTAATGCTCAGTAATTCTTTTGGTGAAGAAAGTTTTCCTAATGTTCAACCTAAACCTCCCTTTGTGCAACCTGAGGCCATTTCCTCTTATCCTCTGTTGCTTGTTACTTGGGAGAAGAGAGGGCAAGCAAGTCTAAGGGTGTGCTGAAGAATGAAACAAGTTACCATTCAACCAACAAAGTTAGCATACCTAAAACCAAGGGTCAGGAAACTTATGTAACACAATTAGTGATTTGGGGCCAGTTGTGCTGAAGCACCATGGTTCACCACAAGGACCATCAAACAGTGCAACAGGTTGCTCAGAGAGATTGTGCAGTCTATATTGTGGGAGCTTGCCAAGACCCATCAGGACAACACCTGGAACAATCTATTTTGACCCTGCTTTGACCAGGGGTTCAGACCAAAAACCTCCTGAGACCCCCTTCTGATATGAATTTACAAGGCCATGATTTTCAGAGGCACCCTGAAATATAACTTCCACTGACTCCTGCATATTACAACTCCAACAAAAATGACACATGGAGGTATTCTTGAAAACCTTAAGTGAAGAATTATGGATGTCATGACACCCAAAAACTCACAACTCATTCAATACCAGTCAATCTAAACAATTAAGATTTTTTTTAAAATTATTTTTCTTTCAATGTGTGCAATACAATAAATATTGCTGAAAAGTCATTTTATATATATTTTTTTTTAAATTTTTTATTTTTTATTTTAGAATGTGCACATTTTCATAAGATCCTACTCAGGATACAAAAGGTAAACCACATCCAGTGACTGCCAGGGTAACTAGCAGCAAGCACTAACCATCAAAGTTGAATACATCAATAGCAAGCAGTCTCACGCAGCCTCCACAAACTAAATCTGCTTGCCTTATTCATATACATAATTCCAGCAGAGTAACCCTGGCACAACACGCTTAATTGAAATGCCACTAGAACACAAACATTTTTGATCCATTTGATTAAGTAACAGAAGCAGATGTTCAGTCTGTTCACGTTAAGCAGCCCCACACAGCTTGACACAACTGACATTCACCACTCCGAAGAGACCCTGACCATACTTGAAGGGATGGACAGGACCAAATCTGAAAAACAGATTCTAAGACTACCCCATGCAGTACACAAAAGCTCATGTTAAACACCCTTCATTTCCAAGGGCAGTTAAAACACATCCCAGAAATCAAAACCAAAGAGGGAAATAAAGAGTAACCCTGCTCCTCATTGTTTGCAGGATAAAAAACTTTTAAGAATTTATTGTGATCGCCAGCATTTCCTCTCTAGGGAGCTCAGTTCAACTCATAACTGAAATATGGGGGGTTGAGTTTACATTGTCAGTTATGTTCCTCTCCCCAGTCAAGCATGAAACTTTGCACCTGAAAAAATTTTGCAGAGTGATCGGAAAAATGAAGAACTTCCTCCTTTTGTTAGAAAGACCGAAATATATTTTATCCAATCATTCTTTTTCATTATCAGAATTTAGGTCAGCTGCAGCAACTTGCACATTTTTACACACTTTATATTTTAAGTTCATTCAGGGGAGAACAGATGGTTTTTCCTGTGTTTTGATGCACTCAGTGATGATTACCATTTACAGTACTTGCAGAGTTTTCCGGGTTTGTTCACAGCAGAAAACAACATGTGCAGTTGCACGTTGGCTTCTCTGTTCCATTGATAGGACTTCCTGTCTTCAAAAGCCTACCTCCCAGTTCAGTGCAACTTGGTGCATCTTGTGTATGCTGTCGGTTTGTGCCTAATACAACCATTAGCTTCAGCTGAAGAAACACACCGTAATTATTAAATCAGACTGAAAATAAACCTAGGCAGTGGATTTAAGCATAACAGTCAAGTTATATTTAAGCATTTTGACCTTAGCTAGATATTCCTCCTCGTAACAGGCAGAGGTCTTCTATAACCATGTTCATAATCTTTGAGATACTCTATTTTTCTAATTTTTCACACTTTCAAAACTTTTTTGGCTTTTTAAAATCCCTTCAACCCTCTTTTCTGAATATAAGAAAGGACTAAAAATGCTCTCTTTTAACTGCCATGTACTTAGTTTCTTTTAATGGAGCAACATTAAACACAGGGCTTAGCCCACCTACATTTTACACAAGCAAAATCTCATTCACTTCTCCTGAAACTTCACCTGAACGAAATCGCAGTCCTTTATTTTCTTTGTATTACTTCCTCTGTGCACCAAGGCATGCCCAGGTGCAACTGTACAGTACGTTGGGTTAATTCCTTGCTGCAATGTTGTAGGTGGAGCTCAAATTATGGTCCCAGTTCAGACGCTGTAACTGCTGGCACGCCATTCCTATCAGTAAAGTGAAGCAGATGCTTGCAAGGCAGCATTATTAGAAGAGTAGCAACGACAGGATGAGCTTCTAAATATAATTAGAATCCAAATTAGATTTTTGGAAGCTAAGTCAATTGGTCTCATCTATTACCAGGCAATTAGTTCTTGTTCACATTCCTTACCCAGAAAACTTTCCCAGAAGAGACCGTGGAATTCTGCACACACGAATGACGGTGCTTCAGCCCCCCAAATCAAGAGATTATGCTCTAACATGCTGTCACGAGACAGCCCCACTTACAAGCTACAGCGACGTTTCATCCAGACGGCAGCAGCAGCCGAAGCTGCAGCGCAGCGTCCGAGCCCAGAGGGGCAGCGGGGCCCGCGTCCCTGCGGGAAGCGCACAGCTCTGCAGAGAGGCTCTGCGGTCCCGGCCGCTCCGCCGAGAGCACCGCTGCCACGCACCATGTGCGGCTGCTAGCAGGCAGCCAGGCAGCACTGCGCGCTGGGGAGCGCGGGTGCCCGATGAGGCAGTGGATGAATAAAAAGCAAGTGACATGCTCTGTAAGCAGATCAAATTTTCCAGAACTGCCCCAGGACGCACTGACTGAAAGTAAGGGAAAAAAAAACCCCACAGGGTAGGGCCCAAACCCAGACGTCCAAAATCCACTCTGCAGTGGTAACAAGAAACATCTCATTTCAGAGGTACCTTAACTTGCATTTTAAATCCCACTTTTTAGCACTGCTATCTGGAATGTGGGAATATCAGTGGTAAGATCTCCCACACATATTATTTGTACCGGTGGTACAGACGAACTGAGGCAACAGACGTGTGAATGCAGTCATTCAGCAAGTGTACAGGCAACATTATGCGATCATCTTTTAACTAGTTTATTGTTTCCTTTTCAGAGTAGGTTCAATATCTAAAGCCAAAATTTCATCAAGAACTCAAAGAACATAGTAGCCATTTATCACCTGCTTAACTTAATGTACTAATACAAGGAACTGACATAACATCACCAAAAAAATTCACACATACACACACACACACACACACACACACACACACACACACACTTAGGAGCATCCTGTTTATATCAATTTATTTTCACAAATCAACTTCTGTTTTACCTACTCGGACTCTTCACATTTTCTGAAGGCACAACACCCAAATAGGCAATGTAAAACATACTTCCTGTAGAAAAGTCTATAATCTTCTAAGAGACCAGTTTGGCAAAACCACTTTTGTTTAAAAACTCAAGTTCCAAAATAAGCCTTCAAAAAAGCATCACAGACCACCGCCAAGATTAAAAACTACTTGAGGTGTCTGCACTTCTCATGCAACATACCACTTAACCTTTAATAAACCAGGACTTTTTTTCCCAGGAAATTATAAAAGCAGAAGTAGTAAAATCTTTTTTTTTTTTTTTTTCCTTTTTTAGTCAAGTTTTAACAATGGGACAGAGTCTCTAGGCAAAGCTCCCAGAAAGAGCCAGACCACCATCTGGCTCCATTGTAGAGCATGACAATTCAGAAGAAACAAGTATCTAACCAGTGCTCTGAAATCAAATGATAGATTGACTCTGTAAAAGCTTCATTATAGCTATGAACACACAGCTGTACATTTCCTCCCTCCCTGTACATAAATATACCCTCCAATATTTAGACAAAGGGGAAAAATAAATCATTTTTCTATGCTTCCCTGTTATGCTTGTTACCAATCAACGTCAAGAAATATCCTACATATCTTATGTATTGTTAGCACTACAGAATATATAGAATATACATAACTTTATTTTTTTGTTTTCACACATGCTAAAATTTCCAGTATGATAAATGACATTTTAAATCCTTGCACTTCTTGTCACACTGTAGATCCACTTCTATTTGACAGCAACTCCTGGACATACATGTCAAGACAAAAATAAATACTGCTGCAATGTTAAAACATTTTAAAACTCTTAAGACACTAATACAGCAGCACATGAAAGACTTCTTAAATACAACATGAAAGACATTAGTGAAATAGAAATCTGCTTTGCCGTAGTCATAAAACCTGCACTACATTTCTGAGACCTGTACTTGTTTCTGTGAGAGCAGCTCATAATCTTCGAATACATCAAATGTTGCACTCCAGCCCTCCACCCATACCCTTTAAAAAGTCCACGTTGCTATTTTAAGCAAGCATTCCCTCCAGCTGTACGTAAGAAACACTGTTAATTCCCAAACAATTGAGGTAATTATAAAAATGAATATCATTTATTGTTTTATTACTATCTTGTCTGAACATTTGCTTTCATACAAAAGTCTGATTTTCAGCATTATGCTTTCCAAGGGCATCCCCTCCACATCAAGAGAGATAAAGATGTGTTAGGAATTGTGCAAGAGTTTTTGTTACTGTCTGCAAATCCACAAGAAATCCATAAACAGTATTTTGGTACAGAATCACTCCCTGGTACTTTAGGGAACAGGGCTTTACATATAATATGTTTTTCATCGCATCTAACCCAACACAAGGTGGTGGGGGAATGAATAAAAAGAAACAATCACAGTACTGTATGTTACCCTTCAGCAGTCTTTGGAGCAAACTGGAAACCAGGCTGTTTTTCCCAAATCTGTCCCTCACTCAAGCCAGCAGGAGTGGCTCCTCTCCCTGACAAGGCTCAGCCACTACTGAGGGTGGTCAGTGGGCACCAGCTGCCCCGTCATAGCCGTGGCTTCCTGAGCAACGTTCTGCTGAGGTCCTTCACCTCTTCAGGGCTGCTGACCTTCTCATAGCCTAGCAGGGCCATGGGTTGGTGGCAGTACTCCTCAACCTGCTTGATCTGCTGGTAGCTGAGCGCAGTCCTCCAGGCACTCAGTGCCTGAGTGGCATTCCTGGCTGACACCACAAAAGGTTTGGAGGAGTAGCCAGGGCCACTGGTCATGTTGAGGGCAAACTTCTCCATCTCTGGGCTGACTGACAGGTTGACAAAGCCATACACCTGCCGCAGGGTCTTGACAGGTTCCACCACCAAGTCCTCATAGCGCACGGCCATGTAGTTGCCCTGGAGCCAGTCAGGGGGGTGCAAAGCAGTCTGTAGGGTCTTGGCCATGCTGCTGCAGATGACCTCCATGGCACCCAGGGCATGGTAGTCTGAGCCTCCTCCTCCCTCCTTCTTTACACCCAGCTTGTGACCCGCATCAAGGAACGGCATGCGGTGAATGCGGGGGTCCCGGCTCCTCACGACCTGCAGGCTCTCCCGGATGAGTCCATGCCGGGACTTGATGCGGGAGCTGGCAACGGCCCGCGGATCTCGCACCAGGTGGATGACTTTGAGGTCTAGAGTTGGATCCCTCATGAGCGGGGCAAGAACAGCCAAGTCGAAGACACGAACACCCTTGATGACCAGTGTATGATACTTGTGGCATTCCTCCTGGAAGCGGCTGAGGTGCTGCGGGGGACATTTTTTGCACACCCGATCATCCACCATACCCACCACCTCCTTGCGGTAGGCCGGGCAGAGGGGCGAGGAGCAGATGACCTTGTTGGTAGCAGCCCCGAAGATACCCATCGTGGTGAGGTTCTTGCCGGCGCCGGCCGTACTGTAGAGCTGGAAGACGGAGAGGTCGCAGCGATACAGGGAGCTCAGCATATCGCGGGCCGCCCCCTGCAGCGAGACCGCGTCCCCAGGGTACAGCTTTTGCCAGACGTGCCACACCGGCTCGTAGAGAAAAAAGACCTCGGGGTTCTGATTGAAGAGCTCCCCAAAGAAGGATGATCCCGAGCGCCAGGTAGTGAAGACATATACCAGCTGCCGCCGGGCGCCCGCCGGACCACGGCTCCCGGCCGCCGGCGGCGGGGGCGGCGGGAGTCGGTGTCGAGGGGCCGTCGGGGGCTCCCCGCAGCGCCGCGGCCCCCGCCGCCACTTGTATTCCAGCAGGTTGAGGGCGGCGAGGACCAGCAAGACCACGTATCCCAGGCACAGCGCCAGCGCCTTCCGCCGGCACACTTTCATGCTGGGCAGCGACGGGGCCAACTGTTGCTCAGCACCCTGGCGCCCCGGGGCCCGTGGCGGGCAGCAGGGCGCGCCGCCNTCCGGAGAGACCGTCCCGCTCGGGGCGGAGCGCCAGTCTGCGCTGGGCGCTGTTAGAAATTGCTCCATTGTTGGGAGGGGGTGTCCGTTAGCCCTGCTCCAGGGCCGCAGGCTCCGCTACCAGTGATGCCTCGGACAGTGAAGCGGCGCCGCTAACAGGAAGCAGGAAATTTAGTTAGAGGGAAACCCATGAAAGGCTTGGAATGGATAAAGCCGCGGCTCTGGTTCCTGTTACCATTAGCTTGGTATTTCCAAAGAATCGATTTTATCGAACGTCCTTTAATGACTTCTCCAAAACCATCACACCCAAACTCAGCCTGCGGTTCCAGACAGTATAACCCCTACAACGGCGCCGTCACTTTGCAGTCTCCAGGCGTCTCTTAGCTCTCTTCAGCTGACACGGGTTGATGAAAGAGCTTGCGAAGGGCCTAGCGCTGCACAACCCTGTTGCCCCAGCCTGTGGCAAGTGGCACTGCTTGCAAGCCACAAGCCCGAGCGGCTGGTTAACACAAAGTCGAGTTTCTGCTAGGGACCAACAAAGCAAAGGTTCAAGCCCAGCCCCATTGCCACAGCTCATCCGCCCGATCCCTGCATTTGCTTGGCGAGAACCGAGAGCGGAGACTTCCTCTCCCCCAGCTCCCACAATAGACATCCAACTCAGCAGCTGGCTGGCAACATACGCAGGAACTGAGAGCCTCAGAATGTTTATCACTTAGGCAGAATCACTGTGGTTGGAAAAGGCCTTTAAGATCATCAAGTCCAACTATTTATTACCTAACTCTAGCAGGACCCCTACTACACCGTATCTTTGGGCACCACATATAGACAGCTTTTAAATACATCCTGAGATGGCATTCCAACTAGTTCTGTGGGCAGCCTGTTCCAGTCTTTGAGAACCCTCTCAGTACACAAATTTTTTTCTAATATCTAACTTAAACCTCTCCTGGCATAACTTGATGCCATTTCCTTGTCCTGCCAGCTGTGACTTGAGAGAAGAAACCAATACCAGCATCTCTACTTCTTTTCCGGTAGTTGTAGACAGCAATAAGGTCTCCCCTCAGCTTCCTTTTTTTTGCAGACTAAACTATCCCAGCTCCCTCAGCTGCTCCTCATAAGGATTATTCTAAAGACCACCTTCATTGCCTTTCTCTGGACCCACTCCAACACCTCAGTATTTCTCATATACTGTGGCACACAAAACTGAACAAAGTACTAGAAGGACTTTTTTATAACTTCTGTGCTCTATAGCCACAACATTGTATGAAGGGTAACACAAGCAGTGGTGCAGCTCCAGGTGCTATAAATGCACACATCTGCTCAACACACCCACAAAGAGCACTGAACAAGTGCAGTGTGGATGGCAGACTTAGGGAGCACAGACTTCATAATGCTGCCCAGTGATTCCATGATGTCAAGGAATGTCTCAGAGCTTCTCCACTTTCCCCAAGGGAGGATCAGAGCAGGTAGAGGGGTGATCACGAGTCACAGCAGCATTTGGTGACTTTGTTCTTTCACTGTTTTCTTTACCCACCAGCTCTCACATCCTTGCAGCCTTTCTTTCCCACCATTCGCAGGGTATATATGAGCCACCTCTATAGGGGAGGTGGTAGGTTTGAGCTGCTGGAGGGCTGCACCTAGCTCAGGCACGCACTGGTCCCTCCACAATGGACAGTACTGACAAAAGGTTGTGTTGGAATCTATTTTCCGAATGGCGTGGATCCGACACTACAGAATACGCCTTTACTCTCAGTGGATCAAACACAAATCCATCTGGTGTGTGTATTTTTAAAAAAGGAAGAAAATAGTACAATGGGGAGAAGGCACGGAATGAGTAAGCAGTCCTTACAGCCCTTATCAGAAGGTTTTCTGTACTGCTCACACATTTTCTACAGGAATATTAACAGCTAAGCTGCCTCAACAGAAAAAGCTGATAAGCCCCTTCCAGCCTCAAAGTGAAGGGTAACATTGATAGCAGGAGGGCTCTGCTCTTCCCTGCTCACGTCTCCAAGCTACAAAGTTTTGCAGGGCTGGGTGGCAGCATGAGGGGAGCAGGGAGTGAACCCCAGTCCGAGACACTGCTGTCACCCCACACCCTGCTGTCGTGCACGAGATGCGGCAACCAAACCACATGGGACAAGTCAGAGGAATCATTTCACAAGCTGACAATGACTCTGGTCATTGGTATTAAAATATTACTGTGACTTTTCATATAGAAATAACGTGTTAAAAGCAGAATTTAATCAACCAATAAAATATTTGAGAATAGTCAGTATTTCATCAGTGAGGAAGGAGAAGCCACTTTTTCTCTACAGCACTCCAGAGGAAGCACTTAAAGCCACATTCTGCAAAAATTGTTATTTGATTGGTGAAATAAATGAAAAGTTGAAACCTGATGAGCTTAAAACAACAGACTTGTAACTTTTGAAACACAATATAAAATGAAGAAGTTTATACCTCTGATGCACCTTGCAGCATAAAACTCTTGCAGTTACTTTATTCTTTAGACCTAATCCTAGAGTTCTTAACAGGCATAAGGACTTCTGCTTTTATTCCTTATATAAAACTATGGATCAAATACTTATTTGGCTTTACACAGTCACTAAAGATGAGGTGACCTTTGCCCAGATAAAGCAGAAATGTTTATTTTTTGAGTGCTTTGTAATAGCATCAATTAGGCTACATTAAGTGAAGAGTAACAACAGCAGAGTGAGATATGGTAGTTCATAAAACAGTAACACACGCACACACCACAATATTCTACTGGAGCACTAATTCAATGAAGGACAGAGACTACAGGGAGCAAACCCGAGTTATAGCAATGAAAAGAAATCATTAAAATACTATGAAGTTGAAATTAAATCTCTCTTGCCATTTTGCTTGAAGACGAATATGAAATTTTGTAAAAAACCTAAAAAGCCATCGCCAGCTCTTACACGATTTAATTTTAGCAAGGAGCCAATAAGACAAGCAAACATGAATTGCAAGTATAACATCTGAAATGGCAAAACTAATCAGTAAAGCCAAACATTAAAAGCTGTAATTGGATTCTGCACCCTCCCTGCTGTTAACACAGTGGTTATGTTTCTCTGAATCAGTGAATGGAGGAACACTGGCAGAAACACTGCATTACCTACACTGCTCTGCCTCTATCTAGGAAAACATGGGTCTGAGCAGCTCTGTAATTCGACATACATGTTGCAAAATGGAATCTTGTTTTTCAAAACTGGAGTGATACATGTATTTATTCTGTGCAGGTGGACTCAAGCAGCCATGCAGAACCCAGCTGAAATCAATCTAGTTCAGCACAGCTGCAATATTCTATCCTCCCGGAACAAGTTTCAGACCTGGTAGTCAAGTTATCACTTCAAGTAACTCAATATCAATGAATACTTAATAAGTTTACATGGAAAATATTTCTGCAGCCAACTTTTTATTCACATAAAGTTTGGATTTGTTTGGTTTGCATTTTGTGGATTTTGCTGGTTTTGTTTTGGATTGTTTGTTCATTTGGGGGTTTTGCTTGCCTTGTGTTTTAAAATCATTTACACATCCAATGTAAAGTACTACAAACTGGTTCACACTCTTGTGGCGGTTTGAAAACTAACACTCTATCCTAGTAATTCAACCCACCACAGCTCTACATGGTCTTGTCATCTTGTCTGTGCAAAACCAAAAGTGGTAAGAGTCACAGCAAGTGTGTGAAAGAGGAACATTCCACAGCTGCACAGATACAGCTCTTCACAAATTTGTTCAGTGTACATTTTCCACCCTCTATTTTACTTCATGCTGGTCTAATTTAGGCTCGGTTTAAGTATATTAGATCACATACATCAAATAATAAGACTTTCCTCAAGAAGGAAAATTCACTGTTAAAAAAATAAAATGAAACCCCCCTCAACATTTACTTCTAAGCCAGCTTCACTTTAAACATTACATCTTGTTTGCTTTGATAGAGCAGAGAAGAATGCATCTTTTCTTGTGCAGGTATTTACAAACTACAATCTAGTCATCCTTCAGATATAAATAAGGTGGCTGTATTGACCTCAAACTCTGCTGCGAGCAATGTAGAAAGATTAAAAATTCCCCAACGTAAACAATGAGAAAAAGCCCCTCATTTTTTTGCATTAGTTTAATATTTTATATTTAGTACTTATGATTTTTAGGTGTACTGTTTAGACGACCCAAATCCTGACTACTTAAATGATTTCTTCCTTCTCTCAGTGATACAGACCAAATTCTCCAAGATTCTCCCCCTAACATCCTTTCACTTAAGCAATGGGGCTGCGAAAGGTTTGATTCTTACTGGAACACTTCCTGACTCATTGTCTCCTGGATGTTCTTTCTGAACAGTGCTTACAGAAGCTGTGCTGCAGAAGCAGCTGGCATGGACCAAAATTAAATCAGCCAGTCATAAATCAGAAATAGCAAAGTGGACAATCTATCTGTAGAAAGCTGTTCCCCTACCCCACCTCTCCAGTTTCTCCTTTATATTCACCTCCAGCTGCACAGATGACATTTTCAACTAAGCTAATTTCAATAAATATTTATACATTCCCATTTGTTCAGCTGAAAGAATTCCAGAACTTTATGAATGTCCTGAGGACACTGCAGTGTAGTTCAGTGTCTGTTTGACTTTTATTAAAATTAGAAATCTTTTGTCATCTGTTGTGTAACTGGTTTATAACCTAAAGGAAATTAAGAGATTTTCCTTTTTCTCACCGTGTACCTTAAAACAACAGGCAGGTCACCCCTAACAGCAGCCACAGCCACACACAAGAGTATCTCTAAACTGTCTATAACCAAACCCATGAACCTGGGTTAAGTACTGCCTTAGCGCCCTCCACCTCCGTGGTTTGCAGCGTTCAGGAACCCCTACATCTCTACAGCTAGTCAGTGCACCTTTCCTCTTGGTTAGCATCCCATGCTGGGAGATCTCTGCCCAGACACTGGTGCCATGCAGGGTGTCACACTGCACCTCTTGCTGTGCTGCAGGAGGTCTCACTTGCCTCTTGCCTCCCCAAGGACAGCAGGCAGCCTAAGCCACACAACCACGTTCTCTTTGATCTAAACGTTCAGATGATGGAGCAAAATAGCTGGTCCTCATTTAACTCCAGATTGGACAATTTATATCCCAGGGAAGAGAGTCACCAATCTTTGATTCAAATTAGAGCTTAGGACCAAAGGGTGAGAATTTGACACTTCTTATATAACTAACATGCTATAAATAACTAGCTAGGAAAAAATCTTGAAATTAATCCATTGCATCTCTTGAAAACTCAGTAATATTAAATCATTCACTAATTAACGCTTAAAAATCTTCTGCATTTGACAGAAATGGACTCTTTGTAACATTATCAAATTTCTACTCCATATCATAGTGAGGACTTCCTACAAGCTGACATAAAAGATGAGCACCTCTAGTGAAACCTAACTGCCTAGAAATCAGGGTTCACCATAATTTGAAAAAAAAAATTATCTAGTATAGTTATGCTCTATAGGTAAGATAAGAATCTGCAGACCCTCAATTTACACACAGTGGCCAGAATTGAGTTTTAGTGTCATGCTTTAAATTTTATATCCAATTCTTTTCCAGAGTTTGCCCATGGTAATATTCTCCGTGCAGGTAATGAGTAGACAGTTCTTTCCCCGTAGTTCTGGGAATATAAACTAAAATGCCAGAAAAATTAAGTTATCAGCAACTCAAGAGATGCAGATTTTATGGTGAAAATGAACCGTATTAGCTGTAGTAAAAACCAGGTTTATCTCCAGTCTCTGAGCTTCTCTGTTTGCAACACTGTAGTGCTAGCAGGTGAAAACATCTGGCTAAATCATTCTGGAAACACCAAAGTGTACCCTTTTAGCATGGCTAACAAGATGGAAACTCATTTCTATCTCCAGTGATGATGATCTTGGAAGTTAAATCCTGGGCACAGACTAATTCCCTGGGCACAGGAAATTCAAAATTGCATGCATAAATTCCATCCACCTCTTCTCATGCCAGCTAAATTTTATACCCAGAACAGTCTGTCAAACAGAATTAACCTGTTCTGATTAAGTCTTTTCATTAAATACTCCTGAGCCCTATTACACAGACCTTACACTTAAGCTTTTTCCATGCTTATCTTTCTACAGGCACTATGTACAAGTTCTAATCACCAAGTCTCTGACCTAGGTCCAGCCTCAGAAACCCAAAAAGCAGACCTAAAGATTCCAAACCTGCTTGCAGGCAACCTCATAACAAAGTTTTGAAGAATAAAACTAATGGCCTCTATTTAAGGCTAGCAGCTATAGGAAGATTTCCAGTTCACAAGTGAAAACAAAGCAAGTAGGTCCAGCCATATCACAATGTACTGTGTTCCCCAACTCTGAGGAGTAAGTGGAGACTTTGGAATTTGTAACCGCTCTAAATGAATTCTCTGCCTTCTAACAACAGCAAGAGTTCATATTCAACCCTTCCCATCTTATGGGGGCATCTGACATCTCTTCTCTTTTTGTCTTTTCACAGATCTTGTGGAAACTAAACTATCTTGGAAGCATTTGTTCCTCCTGGTGGGTTCAACCATCACTGGAGAAAAAGGGAGGAGGAGGGAGGCGTAAGAGTTCACTGCTGCTGAAATAGATGGCCCCAGTCCTGCATTTACTTCCTCCAATACATCTCATCACATAAACCTACCTGCCCTGTGCTTGTCCTATCTTTCCACAAGGAAAGTACTCAAAAAGTGCTAGGGCTGGTGGTGGAAAAGCAACAAGTGTACATGACTCGAGCAGTAGTGAGTGGGATGCAGAGTGCAGCATTAATTCAGCCCATCTTATAAAAACATACACTCCAAATTAAAATGCTGTGCATGGAGTTGCATGTTACAAGTGAACTGTTACTAAAAATGAGGACCGCAGTGCTCACTGTCTGACCTGCTACCCGCACTCAGCCAATTCAACTCACTAAGCCATCAGAAAGTCAACTAAGTGAAAACAAGCACACAAAACAGTGTTTTCCCTTAATGAATAAAACTGCCTACTCACAGGGCACAAAAGACAGCAGAAAAGACAGAAAACCAAGAGAACAGGAGGCACAGGGAAGGCAGGAACAGGACCTAGACCCCCACAGCTGCAATAAGCTTGTGACACTGGCCCAGCCTTAACACACAACCTCACACTGTAGCATGACATGCTCCGGGTCTTTCACCTGACACTTCCGCAAACCATTTTAGGTATTGAAAAGCTGCTCAGCCTCAGTATCTGGGCAGCAGCAGTGCCAAGCAGGAGTTTTTGTTGCACAAGAGAGGACTATGAAGGCAACAACACAGTGATCAACCTATGCCTCGTTAATGAAGTTCTGAGAAGCAGAGAGGTCACTATTGATAGCAGAACAGCAGCAGCAGTTACAGTTCAATAACACAGAATAGGAGTCAACCAGCAGAAGAGCTGGTGAGGCCAAGAAACTGCCCTTAGCATAACATGCACATTGCTCTTTTTCCAGATTAAAAAAAAAAATCTGGATATCAGCAAACTGACAATTTTATTGTCGCAATGCCATTTGGAAAAATCTCTGCATAGAATACAAAACCAAAAGCAAGTAAGACTAAAACATTCCTGTGAAACTACCATTTCATCTTCAAATAATGACATAGAGAAAACTTTCCAGCTCCCTGAGTTACAGAGTGAAACGTCCCTGCACACGGCTAGCCATCAGAAGTGGCGAAGGGAACAGACTTATGCATGAAAACTGACTGTGCTGAGAGGAGCAGGTGGAGTTCAAAATAGTATGCAATTATCAAAGACTTCTGCATCCTGCATGGGAAACATACACGTGGACAAAATTAAATTAGCACTTTCATTTTGATTTTTACAAACTGAGGAACAGCAGCTACAGCAGCAGTAGTATAAACCAACAGTACACTGACAGTCTTGCAACAGCTCACACAGCAGTGAGAAGAAGAGATATTTTCAAATACTGAGCTGTTTTAATGAAGTAAGTTTATGAACTCAACAGCCATATTAAAAAAGTAAACTCTTAAGATAATTTTCAGGGTTTGACTACTAATATCAGGTTTGTAATCTGACAAATCTCTTGATACGGAACAACTGATTAAAAAAAAAACCAAAACAAACTGTGAAGTTCTCATCTAGATTATTTCACTGCTGCTGTCTTCAGCTGTAGAGAATTCACATCTCTTGTTGGACCTTGGTAACTGCTCCAAAAATCTAGATTTTTGAACAAAGAAAATGCATAGAACAATAATCAACCTTTACTAAAAAGGCAGAAATTCAAGTATCTGTCAAAACTGCCTTTACCTTAATGCAAGTATGTGTGTCTTCGTGTAAGTACTCAGTGTAGATCCACAACACTTAAGTGTCTCACCCCAACTTTTTCCAGGGCCTGTATGATAGCACAGCAAGCCAACCATCTAAAACTAGATACAAAGATTCAGACTTTAATCCATCTGCAGAGATATAATAATGCTTCTAAATTTTTATTTATTAAAAGCATTCATTCTACCGAAGGACTGTAAATGCTTGTGGAGGAAAAAACTCAAACCCAGCTTTCTGAAGTGATCAAAGATGTTCTGAACCAATTGGCCATTTTTTTGCCGATTCTGCTTTTCCCAAGATTGTAGTTCATGCTACACAAACCCCTTCAAGAAACCCTTGTCTTACATTCAGGGACAGCACTATTTTTCTTTCAATATGCCAAGAACACAGCCCAAACACTAACTCGTCCCCTAGAACCCCCTAAAGAAAATATTCATTTCCCATTTTAGTGCTCTGTACCTTAAAATGTCTCAGGCATTCCTCATTTCATAGGGGAGGCCTGATACAACTTTCTCCATTTTCACCTATCTGCCCCAGAAATTTATTAAATAAAATCAGTACAAATTTGAAAGCTAGCCTAATGGGGGAGGGATAATCCTAAATTCGTAACTGAAAAAGCAGAAATCCAGAAGGAATACAATAATCAGCGATGTTAGCACATGCCTAGGTAGAGCTGCTCTGGTAGGAGAAAAGGCGACTTGTAAATGCAGAAAACAGGAGCACATCTGGTGTCACTGGGACAGATGAAATAGTTACATTTCTAAATATATGCTTTGGAAAGCATGATTTGTTAGCCTTGTTCACAAGTGGTGGTTTATTTTTACACTTCAGAACCTCAAAGGGGGAGGTGGGGGCAGAACACATGCAGTGTGTCTTAAGTGCCCAAATAGCTTGACACTGACTTTAGGACACCAATTCTTCCTCAAATAGTATTACAAAAGGTATATGCAGCTGGTGTGTGAAAAACCCAAAGGAAGTCACAGAACATAAAAAAAGCAGTTCAGATATAAACACTTCTGTAACTCTGCTAAGGAAAGGTTTTAATTGCTGGAAAGTTATTGTATGCAACCAAGTAGCTCCTCTCCACTGAGAAAGCTTGCAAGCTCAGAGTGTGAGCCTCAGTCTTACCAAGATTGGGTACAGACTGGATCACAAAAAAAACAGATGGATTTGCAACTCCGTACCTAGAAGGCTCCACATAAATATCTGAACATCCTACAGAGTGCTTGGTTGGTTTCACCAAAATGTATCTGCATGGCAATCTCTAGAATGTGCATGGGAATAACCATACATGCTCCATCTCTGACATTACCCCGCACCGAGACGGGCTTCACCAGCTGCTACAGCAAGCTGCAGGAGAGTTACTCAGCAGCACAAGCCCTGTACTCAGCTTCTCTGCTTTGGATGAACATAAGCACTGCAGCATAAATACTTACCTCTGATATCCTGTGGCAAACTATCCTTAGTTCTTCTTTACCTAAACCATTTACATTTATCACTCCTCCATTTATAAACAGCTACTAGACCAAAGTAATAGAAGTTACTCATATCTCAAGTGGTGCTCTTCCTGTTTGGATTCTCCCTGTCGCAAACTCATGAGCTACATTTTGCATCTAGTCTGTGCCAGGTGTGAATACACAGCATTTAAAAAAACAAAAACTAAATCAAAACGTTTAGTTTCTAATAGTTTAGCTACCAAAATCTGTACATCTGAAACACCTTATGTTAAAGGGAAAGAAAGTAAAATAAAAAACTCTGCATATTTCTAAACCAGATTCTTTACAATGTAATATAAACAGATATAAGGTGCATTCTTTTCTCATTATCAATGCATCTATTCAATGCTTACACTAGAAATTCTTTACAGTACACACGCGTCCTCTGTGCTTTCTGTGTTCCAGCTCACCTCTCAGTTCCCATTAGCAAAGGGCATTTTCCACTTAACTCTCACATTTGCAATAATTCATATAATCTTACAACAAAGTCTCCCATCAGGAAAAAAACAGAACATTTGTTTGTTTGTTTGTTTTTAATTAAATATGCACATTTCTCAAAAGACCTTTTAGATCCTGTTCTGAAAATGTTTCCTCTTCGGCTATATACATGTACAACAGGAGATTCTCCCCAGCACATTTACAAAATGCTAACAATGTAAAACCTGCAGATACACAAGTGTCACAGCAGGCCACCAGCCAGCACTCTGTCCATGTATTTAAGTACAGCTTTTGCATTTAGAAACAATTTGCAATAGGCCCTCTTATATTTTTATTACAATCTCCCCATACCTCCAAGTATAAACACTGAAACCCCACCTTATTTCTCATCCCTCTGCCCCAACAGAAAGGCTGCATGAGATCACTGTGAAGGGTTTTAAAGCCACATTAATGCTTAACACAAAGAACAGGTCAAGAAAAGGGGAGGCCGAACATGACGTTAAACAGCCTCTTGATTCCAAAATATTAATAAATAAAATACGTAATAATACTTTTTTCCCCCACTTTGAAGATCCACAACAGAGGAATAAATTCAGTAAAACAATGTAAAGTCTGTTCTTTTGGAGTAAAAATCAATTTTATAAAACAGTGGTGTGCTGTAGGTTGCAATTACTGTGCCTATAATGAACAAAAGGAGCCACAGAGCTTCAGGCTTGCTGTCCTTTTATTGTTCCCTATGCCTGCCACGGATATGGCTTGTTACTGATACATCATATATATATATTTTCACATACACATGATGCATCTGTGCAGAGGCCCCTTTTCTAAAGATGAACAAAATGTTGGGTGTCACAAATATTCCCTGCAATTAAAATGGAGAAATATGAAGCGAAGATTCACTTGCAAAGCTTATTGTGGTAGGTACCACACTTCTTCCATTGTTCTTACAGTTAGATATCATGGTAGGAAAGAAAATCTATCCACTGGATTCAAAAGGTGTCTCTGGAGAATCAAACAAGTGAGAATAGGAACAAAAGCTATGACTATACTGGAAATCTATGACCACAGCATGTCTGAAATACACAGTACTTTCAAACAAACTATGAATTCCTCTAGAGATCTGTATCACCAAAATGGGGCAAGAAAACAACACCTTAATTTTCTGTTCAGATTTTATTTGAAATCTAATTCAAATTGTCAAGCTACAAAAAAGGGGGAACATTTGAGTTATTTCTGCTATGTCACAACATTCTAAAACAAAATATCACTACTGCCAGCAGATCAGTTACACACATTTCTGATGAAACTTCTAAACACAAAAATGTTTCTTTTGGGAAATAGTCACAATGAAGGTATTTTGTACAATATAAAACAATGACAGGTCTACAGATGCTGATACTCATGAGTATACACGTGCATTCACAAAAAAAAAAATTAAAAAATCAGGAATGCTTTTTTGTTTTTTAACAGACTGTTCAGGCACAAAAACAAAACCGCATTTCCAGTAAGTGACAGCATCATAAAAAATATCAACATTGTCAGTGTTTGCTTTTCTTTGACTTCTTGTGAGATCTGTGAGGAGAACGGGACTGAGACCTGGACTTTTTCCCTGACTTTTTAGGGGATCTGGATCGTGATCGTCTTGATCTTTTGGGTGTCCTGGAGCCAGATGGTGACCTTCAAAAAATAAAATTATGTCAAATATTAATTGATAGTATCAACTTTTTCTGTACTTACTTGACATTCATTCATAGAACTAAACAAAGTAAAAAATGTTCTTCCCTAGTAAGGGGAAGTAACAGAACAATATCCTACTTTTAAGAAAAAGTCAATTTTGCAGTATAAGGTTTTTAATATATTTTGGCCTTTAGTGCTCACAATCCACAAGAAAACCAGTATCAATTCACACCCTTCTGAAACCAACACAAAGAATTCACAACATTCCACATATGCCTCAACCACCCCAGCCCTTGTAGTAGCAGCCTATATCCACATAGAAAGAAAATGAAAAGTTACATTGAATTCTGTTAGGTTGATTTTTTTTTTTTGTTTCTCATCAAACATGTTCAACCCCACAGAAAAAGAACAGACACTGAATAAACTTCGTCATCTAACCCATGCCTAATTCCTGTTCGGACTATCCTAGCTGATCCCACTCTTGGCAGAGGGGTTGGACTTGATCTCTGGAGATCCTTTCCAACCTCTAACATTAATGTAATACATTAATCTGGTATCATTGAAACTGAATGGCCATCACTTGAGCTACAAAAGCATCAATATGATAATATCTCACCCCAAGTTTGGTATTAACTATAAACAAATATTTGTGTCAGTCTGGAGATTCAGAAAGAGTGATTTCAGAACCCAAAAGCAGTATCCAATCTAGATTTTTTTGTTGGATTGATAGAAGAGTCTCATGTAAGCACTATAATTCTAAGTTCTAGGAGCCACAGAAGATTTGTCCTTTGAAAAGAAAAAGCTAGTAAAGCAGCAAGGTGCTTTGGTTTAAAGCAGCATTTCTCAAAATTATCAGTTAAGCAGGTAAACAAGAACACAGAAGTGAAGAGACCTGAGCTATCAAGGCAGAAGGCTGTATAAATTTCAAACACCACACCTCCAAAGATACTACTCAGGAAGATGCAATACAGTCTGTCATGATGTAAAATACTTGTCTATCAAATGTGCTTTGCTAAAAACCACACAAACTAAAAATCCAATGAAAACATGCCCATGTGCTTAGCTTTTCTACAACCTGGAACAGAGGAAATACCAACCTACCTTTTGGCTTTCTTGCTGGCATCTCTGGGAGAATCTTTATGTGATGACCGAGACCGGGAACTCTCTTTGTGGGAGCGTTCGGAGCGTTCCGACTTTGGTGACGGAGATTTCGCTCGTCTGCTGCCACTGCTGCGAGAGGGGCTGGGGGAACCACTGTGTCGTCTTTTCCTTTGGCAAGAAAGCAAGTACAGTTACACACCGGTGCACACACACACAGAAGGGAAAATGTATATTAAGAAAATGGATTTCTTTTGTCAGTGTAACATTAGATCCTTTTAAGTCATTAAAAAATAGTGGCTTTTTTTTTTCTTGTAACAAAGCTCAGTATGTGCACCAGATTTTCTCTAGTTGAGAGGAAAAAAAAAAAATATTAAGGCCTGTGACTCATCTTTGTTTGGTGCAGTGTAAAAATATTCTGCCATAGTTTCCTGAAAAGCAAGGCATTGTACCACATCTACACTTAATACCATGGAAAAGTTTGGCTACAGACTATTAGAAGATCACAAATCCACCACCCCAAAACTAGCTGTTGCACTGTAAGATGAATAACATTTAAGTCTGTGGTATGACTTTAGCATGGTTTTAGCATGGTTTTCTGACTAATACACTGCAATTAATGTACTGCTGAAAACTATTTAATTATGCCCTGTTTTCAACTGGTCATTATTTTACTGTATTTCCTCAGGACCTAAATGAGCTAAAAGGGGATTTTAATTAGAAGGGTACATCACCTGAGGTAGGATTAAAGTGACAACTCTTTCACAATTCGGAAGCATGTTTTAATATCTAAAACACATTTCTTTTGTTGTTATGTGGGGTTTTTCTGTTTGAATGGTTTTGTTTTAAAATAACATACATGATAGAACGTAATTTCAAGGCTGTGGTTCTATATGAAAGCTACTGTGAAGATTTTCCTCCCATCCACATGACTCCAAGGAAAGACATACCTCTCTTTTCTTGTTGGTGTACATTCCTCCTTTTCCTTCTTATCTTTAGACCTGGTTTCAGATTTTTCCTTGTCCTTTTTGTCTCTGTCTCGTTCTCTTTCCAACTCTTTTTCTTTTTCCTAAATTATTAGAAGCATTAGAAGTGTGACTATTAACTAAAACAAGTCAAGCTAATCACAAACAGCCTAAAAGCAGTGAGCACAGAAGGAATACATCAAATAAACTGGGAAGGGAATCAGTGGGCACACCATACTTGCTTTTCAGATCTTTACTACTGCTTTGTACATAGCAAAAATCTTTATTGTAACAAACACTGGAAAAAACATGGAAGATGCCACCCTTTGTGATGAAGTCTGAATATTTAATTAGAAATGAACAGTCTTAAATTTTACACATTTAGGGAAGCATTTCAGCTGTAACAGCTTTTCTAAACTAAATTAAACGTTAAAGAATACCAGCAACTTCTTTCTGCTTAAAACATATGCATTCACCTTCATTAATCCAGACTGAAAACTGAAAAAAAATCTTTTTTAACTCCAAGACAAAACAGGAGTCTACAGTAATATCTACTCTGAAAAAAAAAAAGAAAACAACCCACAAATAGGGTCCATTTCTATATGCCAACAGGAAGACTTTTAAAGAAAATAGATACCCTGAGTACACCTCATTTATCTGTGAAACAGAAAATTTATTATACAAAAATGAACCTAAACTATCAGCAAAGTCTGAACACAGAGATGTGCTTCTTTCAGCACTGACACAGAATCCTTCGCGTGGTGAAAACCAAAAATGCATGTGTTTATGCATGCTCCACAGAGAAGACAAGGTATAGGTGATTTAGCTGAATGACAGGAAGGAGAAGAGGGCAACAAAAAAGAAAGAGGGCAGGGACAGGAAACAGTAGGACAGCTATACTAATCTAGTCTCACATTTCCTTTACATGGAAGAGTTAGCAGTAAAGTTTTTGTGTCCCTCATTACTATACTTAGTATTGCAAACTACTGCTAAGATTCCACTGAAATCAATGGCCTCTTAAGGTGCGTCTAGCATAGCTGATAGCACAACTAATAATTCAATCTCAATAAATAGCAATAAACAGTATTTTTAAGTAGCTATAAGTTCCTGTTCTCTTAGTAATACACAGTAGCACTAGGAAAATTACTCTTGGAAAGCTTATTTGATATAAATTAGGAAAAAAAAAAAAAAAAAACCCAACACAAAAAAACCAAGAACTATGACCAGCCACCAAGTCTGTGGGAAATGCAATCACAACCAGTATTAAATCGTTATTATACAGACTAACTTTATTATGGTATTAAAGCAAAACATAAAATTATTCCCTTAACACCAGGCTTCTTATTGTTTTAATCACCTGTTATAATTATCATTAAATATTTCTTAACTATTAGCTTCAACATTGAAAGTGAAAGTGATATAATTACTAAAACTCTAAATACTGCAAGTTGGTTGAACTGAGTTCCAACATACAGTATCTAAAAAAGATACTGGAATTAAGGTTTCTGGTGTGTTTTTTTAAAGTACTGTCTAACTAAACATTCTGTGCTTACTGTACAAATCACTTATTTCTTCAATTACAGAAAACACTGAACTATATTTAAAAGTCTTAATTGCTAACATCGACCTCCAAATATGTAAATCTCCTTCAGGGATCATCTTTCTTAATTTTACAAGTCTCTTTCTTACAAGTATTGTGCAAAATTACTTCACTGTAATTAGCCAAATACAGAGTATTAAATAATGCAAAGCACAAACACCTGGTCAAAACTACCTATTTGTATCTAGCTTCCAAGGAACTGCATGGGTACCTAATTTCATCATTAATCTGTCAGTGTGAAAACACATTATAGAAGCAACTGTTACTTCCTCTCTATATCAAGGCAGTGCCCAAACAAGTTCCTTGTTCTTTTGTTACGTTTCAAAGATTCAAGATCACATGACACCACATATATGATGCTAATTTTTCAAGCCACTGACTAGACAATCCAGAGAGATCTATTACAAAAGGATGATGATACAGAATTATTCACTTTTGGGTGACAGTATGAGCTGGAATTATCCAGGCAATCTTAAGACACTGGAGAATCATAAGTATGTATGTTGAAAGCCTTTAGCACAAGGGATCAATTACTAAAAGCAAAATGAAAAATGTGATGAACATCTTCAACTGACAGTTTTCCCTTTCCTTTCCCGCACTCAGCAGTTTGCTTTATGTAAGCAAACACTTCTGTGTGATCCAGAAGTGACCTCTTTGAGGCTTCAATAGTCTACTAATACTCATCTGTAGAGTGTGAAGTATTACAATACTTTGATGTAACACACAGATTTTTTCTGTAGAAAGCACTTGAACTTAAGACATGCGGTTTGACATTACAGCATAATTTTAACAACAATCGCGTGTTGTTACACTTAATGCCACCTTACATTTGTTGAACTCAATACAAGCCTAGCACAGAATCAGAACCAGACATAAAGAACATTTCTTACCCTCTGGAGCAGCTTGTCTCTATAGTGTTCAACCTGTTCCTGAAAACTCTGGCCTGGTTTCTTGGGTCTTTTCCCAGACTCTAACTCATCCTGAAACTTCATCACCTTAAGCTGTAAAAATAATACTGACCATTAGGTTATTTGGCTTTATTATTATCCAGTTAGGCAGGTGGCTGAAAATGAAATTTTCATGATTTATGATCTGTGTTCTTCATACTTGGCTGCAGGCACCTGCAGGTTTTTACAAACATGTTAAGAACTAAAATTAAGGATTGTTTTTCTTATTCTAGTAAATTCATCATTACAACACTGACCCTTGCATTTCTTAAACAATTACCTATTTTTTTCTTTAAAAATCAGATCATTTACTAAGTGCATCTTAATATATTGTTCAACTTTTCTTGTCTACTCCAAGTTTTCCTTTGGAAACTGTCTTTTTCCCATTTAACTGTGAATATTGAAATCAAATTAAGGTCAAGAGTGGCTGATTTGAAAGCAGTATTTTTTTGCTAACATAATACTCTTTCATGTGCTATCAAGCTCAGCAACAAAATTCAGTTCCCTGGTGCTGCTAAATGTAATCTACAACTAAGTCACAAAGTTAACCCAAGGTCAGATTTTTTCTATGTGGATTTTTGGTCTGCATACACTAAAGCCTTTCTGCAGGTTGATTCACATCACAAACTTCACTCATCTCTTACCATTTGTCCATTCTTTATTCTCACTGACATAGCCTTTTACAAACAATCCTTCATTTTTTGGATGAGGAGACGTCTCTCTTATTTTGGGGGAGTGAGATGGAGCTTGGTAGCAAGTCATCTGTATTTGTCAGCTCCCTTCCAAATATTTATACTCTGCCCTTCCTGTATTTCCTGTTTCAATGCCTACCTGCACAGACCTATATATGAGAAGAGTTTTGCAATGCTTGAGGTTTTATTTTTAGTGAACACAAAAAAAAGTATTTTCCTCTTTAGAAACAGTTTACTCTTCCACACTGAAAACACACCAAGGAAAAGACTTTGCAACCGTGTCTGCTTTGCTTATCTGAAAGGATTCTTACTTTCTAGGTCCTCAATTCTGTAGTAAGAAGTAGGTACATTTTAAATCAATCAATCAATCAATCAATCCCCTCCCAAAAGCATCAGGCCAGACAGGATATGAAGATGCCATACATTCTAATCCTTCAATTACTGACTAAGCAAAATAAGAAAGCATTACAAAACCAAACTAATCAGAAAAACAAATATGGTAAGAAATGTAAAATCCAGGCAACAGCAGCACTATTTTGTACAGGATCCTCTTCTACAGAAGAGGAAGTTTACCACAGCAAATTTCTGGCAAATGGTCTGCTTATCTCCTTCATTTATAGACCATGCTCTACCTATGGTTGAGCACTTCTAATTTTTCATTACAATTCAGCCACTTAAATAGTCAGCAGCTGATGAAACCTGATGTTGCCATTTGTCACATACCACTTCACCTTCCCTAAAGGCATTTTTGTTTTCTCCCTTCAAATGTAGAAGTTTCAAAAGCAGGAATACCTCTTGGAACCACACGGTCAGTGTCACCCTGTACCACCTATTCTGGTAAGAACTCAAGACTGCATTCTCTACTATCATGCCAACTCCAAGGCCATTACTTGCTGAAAAAAAAGGAATACAGAAGAGGCTTAGCTGATCCAGAAGGCTTCTTGGGCTGTCATGGCCATGTGACTCCTACTTTGTTTTCACAAATACATCACCCAGATAATTAAACAACAAACAAACAAAAAAAGAAAAAAAAAACACAAAAATATATAAATATATAAAACCACCAACCAAAATAAAACACCAAAACCCAATCACACCAACAAAATCCACAAAACAGAACCTCATCCTCATAAGACTTTATTTCTTTACATTTTTAGCCAAAGCTATGACACTCTGTTTAACCATATTTTGAAAGCAAGGAAACGTAAGTCTACAGCTCACAGCAACCAGAAATGAAGGAAAACTAGGAATCTGATCAAAGATACTTGCTAAACTAATCCAGACATAAAGAAATGTTGACCTTTATCAGTTTGTCTTACATGCCTCAAAAACCCTAATGGTTTTCTAATCTTCTGCTGATACTGAGTCCATACACACTTGTCCTCAGTTAACCTGAGGTTATTCCAGAATTTCACAGCCTCAGAATTTAAATGGCCAGGTTCAAACACAACTTATTTGACATAAATTAGCTGCATACTACATATTATGATAATTAGGAAACTAATCACCAGATGCTGATGAAAGATAGGAATTTCTGCTTGATACAAAACTGCACTCAAATCAAGATCGATTAAAGACAAGACAGCACCAAAGCAGATCAAACGTTTTGTTTATCCTTAAAACAGACTTGCCCCAACAAAAACTGCAACAAGTCCTAGACTTTGCCAGAAGCAGAGCAAAAGATTTCTCCAAAAGCTTGCTTTCTTCAGCAAATCTATGAGCAGTGGAATTTATGCAGCTACCATATTATCAACAACAGATGACAGTGATATTGATGCACACATGCAAAGTATCTCTTCAGCCATTAACAGACATCTGGCATGCTCAGTCACTCTCACAGGATGCCATGTGTCTTGAAGCTAAGCAATTCCACACTTTTGGTTTTGTGTAAAACAGAAGTAGATTCAACATCTTAAAATAGACCCCAATCTGCTAAATTAAGAGTAATTATCTTCTAAGGAACAACTGCTATAAACAGGGAAAGTACCGGTCAAGCAAGAAGCAAGTTGTTTCATCTCTTCTTACTAACCACAATGAGTGAGCTATTTAATTTGATATCTTTTTTGCTGTTTGGCAGTGACCTCAAATGAACCAGGTACTGAAGCCTCCACAGACTGTAAAAGACCAAAGGGCTATATTGTTCTAGTTACGATCACAAGCCTAAGATAGCTCCTATGACTTGATGAGCAAATACACGAAAGTGAGTATTTTGCCCACTAAGCACCATAACCCAGAGAAACAAGGAATGGAAACTGAATATTGAGTTTCTCAGCAAAAGTACCCAGGACCTGGAAACCAGAAGAAGATGTATGCTTTGGATACAGCTGCTCAAGGACAAGAAGGACATAGACATATTGGAGCAGGTCCAGAGGAGGGCCACAGAAACCATCAGAAGGCTCAAACATCTCACCTATGAAGAAAGGCTGAGAATATTAATTTGTTCAGCCTGGAGAAGGCTTCTGGGGGACCTTCTTGCAACCTTTTAACACTTAAAGGGGCCTAACAGAAAGATGGAGGTAGTCTTTTTAACTAAGATCTGTTATGACAGGACAAGGGGTGATGATTTTAAACAAAGAGGGAAGATTTAGACTAGCTATAAAGAAGGGCTTTTTTTACCTTTTTCATTGCACGGAGGTTGGACTAGATGACCTTTGAAGGTCTCTTCCAACTCAAATCATTCTATAGTTCATAAGAACTTTTCAGAGTGAATGCTTTAGAAGTAGTACAGTAAGTACTTTCCTGTGAAACTTGAGAATAAATTTTTAAATTTAAGTGCTTCTATAGTGTCTGAGGTGTTAAGGAAAAAAAAAAACAACAACAAAAAACCCACAAAACACCTACCCCTTTCTATTGATTTAAAAAATGCAAAACAGAGATGGTAATTTAATTACCATAAAGAACAAAGATGGTAACATGCACTTGGAAACCTCATATGTTTACCACTAAAATTGTTACAGATGGGATACTCTGATGAAAGAATTTACAACACTCATGCTTGTGTAAAACTGACAATGGTTAAACTAAATCACTTCCTAATCAGCCTCCACAACTGCCAAGGAAACATCTATAAAACAGATACTCAGTCTGACAGGAGCTCTTTCCATAACTGGTACAATCATTATTACAGCAAACCGAAAACTAGCTTCATTTGTACTTACAGTAGTCTAACATTATGTATTTCCTACTGAACTACTGCCACTACAAGTCAAGTCAGCCATAAATCCCATTTAGCTTTTTGTAGTTTCAGAATTAACTCACAAATGATTATGCATCATGAACTTTCAAAGTGCTATGCATAGCAAGAGGTTTCTAAGTGCTTAGTTACAGTCCATTAATTTTAATAACCTGAATTATTAAACTTGAGCATATCTGGGAGAAACAACAGTTGTAACATATTAAAATATTATTGCTTGTACATCTTAGAAGAGTATTATGAGAGTTTGCTAATGTCAGATTTCAGCTAACTGCTACATTGTAACATAAAAAGGTAGACAGTCACAATTCTACCTTCAAAATGTCACCCAAATTATCATCTGTCATTTGGAGATGCTACAATTGCAAAAAGTAGTTTTGCAGTGTCTTAATGTCATTTTAATGAACTGACCAGAAGGTGTAAGAATTTCAGTACTCAACTTAGTATGGCTTTAATACTGAATACAAACTGGAAAGCTGCAAGCAATTTTAACCTGTTTTTGTATGGCACTGTATGACTGAAAAGGCTACACTGCTAGACAAAGCTTATACTGAATTCAAGTTATCTTTTAAGTCCATCACAAGCTCAGAAGTCAGCAGGAAGACACAAAAAACTGTACTCATCAACCTTAATAGCTACACTAACATCTATGCTTGAAGCAAGTATAAAAGAAGTGATCCCTCTGAACTGCATGTAGGTCTTCAATAAAAATCCCCCTTTTTCAGGACCACCTGGTTCAGTTGGATCTACTTTGTTTGATGACTAACGCAGTGAAGAGAGCAACTTAAAAATGCAATAAAATATGGACATGTCAAGGCAAGAGACATCAGAGAACAAGAAAGGCACAGGACTAAGTCCACATCCAAAAGGCACTCCCAGTTGCCAAAAGGAGGAAAATGCGGTCAAATCCAAGCAATCTGAGGTTATCAGTGATACTGACAAAAGGACTCTGAAAAAGAAAAGTAATTCTCAACACACAATATGCCTTGACATAAATATTATTTTTTTTCTGTATTGTTTTAAAAGCCAAAAGAAGGCTAGGCTGTAAACAAACATACCTTTATAAAAATACACTGGACTAAAAAAAAAAATATTTCAGTAAAAATAAACCCCTATTTTACAGAAAGAACTTTTAAGAGGCAGGAGGACTGCAAAGGTACAGAAGGGTGGCACAAAACACGATGTACTGACCTCTATCTCTCGGAGTTTGGCACGCTTTTCTTCACTCATTTCTGAGTATTTGACTGAGGACTTGGATTCAGGCATTTCTTCTTTAATGGGATTGGAATATATGTGCTGTTCTTCTGACTTGGAACTCTGCGTATCTTCCTCATCTTCACTTTCTTCTTCTTGACTTTAAAGAAAAACATATAAAATTAACATAAATGTATTTAAGACAGTTACCTGTCTCTTCTGCTTAGTTTCTGTACTTACTACTTTCGAAATCTGTTCAGTACGACTGTTACGTAAAAGTCTGCAGCCACAAAACAGTCTCGAAGATGGAGACTGTTAATTAAATATTAAGTACCTTAATATTTTAATTAATCACTAGTTTTTATTACTCAGATAATTTACAGATGCATTCTTGAACCTTAAGAGTTACCAAGTTTGTATCTAACTCAGCTACAAAACCAATCCGCTATCTCAAAAAACCTCAAAAACTCTTTAAGTGCTCTGATTGTTCTTTTATGAAAGAACAAAAGAAATTTACTACGCTTTTGCTTTTAAGAGACAAAACAGAGATGTGGCAGATATTTAAAGTGATATTCCCAGGCTGGCCACTAGAGTGCTGCAGGTCTACATGCAACCCAGTAAGGCGCTTAGAACATTGCTAAGGGATGCTCTCAATGGCCTGAAGAACCAAGTAAAAGGACTGCTCAAAACCAACAAATGGCACAGAGTCTATTAGCATCCAAAGAAACATATATATCAAAACATTATTCACTGTGTCTGTCCTGGAAGCAAAGTGCAGAGGTGTAGGCACATTGATACATATCTGACATCAAGATTTACAAGATGTAAAATACCACTCTTATTATTTGACATTAAGTTATTAACCTTAATATTTAAACTGATGCTGATTTAACAACTCTACCAAAAGGAGTAATATATTGTGTTGGGGGGGAAAAAAAAAGTGACTGAAGGCACATAGCAGCAAAATTCTGATTTTTCTCCATTTTCTTATTGCCCTACTTTGAAAATTTAACTTTTATTCTCTTTTAATACATAGATATCTTATAGGGAGTTCCAAAGACACTCAACCTCAGATGCAGAAAACCAATTTTTTTTTTTCATCAGAATGAAAAAGTATTTACTTTTGAATTTCCTCCTCTTCAGATTCTTCATGTTGATCAAAAAGCTCCCACTTAGAAGTAGTAACGGCTAGAAGAGATGGTAAAGATAATTTTAACAGAAAAAGCTATCACTTGATCTGAAAATCAGTACTTACAATAAAAATTATGTGATAAAGTTTACCAGCATTTAGCAGACTATTTCATAGAAATACTCAAACTGCATGTTATCAGAATAGATACTCTTTACAGAGCTACTCACTTAACTCTGCATATCATGTTTCAGTAAATCCTTCAAAAGCAGCCAAGTATATTTAGAAAGACTGTCAATGACATACCCGGATTTTCCTTCTATATTTATTCTTACTGAACGGGAAATTATTTTTAAAGGCCAGTACATTATTGAAACAGAGGAACAAAACCAGAACACACTGTATTTTGCACTTGTTATAACCAAAAAAGATGTTACAATTGAAAATTCTGTGTATTAATGCAGAAATCAAAACAGAAATCAAATCAGCATTTTTCAACAGATCAGCTGAAAATAGCTAAGTGACATTAAGCTTTCAATTTACTTTGGGAAGTTTATGCCCTGGGTTTTGCTAAAGTAGGGTATTTCACAAGAAGCTGGGGAGAGCCCACAGTCAAATCCAACCAGCCAATGCGATACTGGACAACATACTGAGAAACTTAGCATACAGAGAGGGAACTGGGTAGGCTGGGGGGTAGACTGGGTAGTGAGCAGTTGCATTGTAAACCACTAGACTTATATATTTATTTCATTACCATTATTGTTATTACTGTTGTTTCTTCTCTTTTTACGTTGACTAAACTGACCTAATCTCAAGCCACAGGGCTTTGCCTTTTTCTCCCAATTCTCCTTCCCATCCCACTGGGGCAGGGGAAGAGGATAGGAAGGGAGTGAGCAGCTGCACAGTGCTTAGCTGTCAGCTGAGCCTAAACCACAGTTCAATATATACTTTGAAAACTAACCTTGAGCTTCCAGCTCTGATTCATCCACTGCTTCCCACTTTGAAGGGGCAACTTTAAATATAGGCTCATTCTTTTTTGAGTCTTCAGCCGTATCCACTGTTGGAAAAAGACAGAGAAAAATAATTTCTAAAGCTCTTCAAAAGGTTAAATAGGAAAATCTAATATATCAAATCGATTTAAATACTGAAGAATATTTTACTGGTTCATTATTTGCAAAGAAATTAGGATATGGAAATTCATGTGCACAACATCAGAAGACACTCTGTCTGGAGCAATTACAATCTAAAAGTAGCTTTCAAACTAATTCTTTCTAGAACAAAACTTAATTAATCAATTCAACATTCTGCAAAGCTCCATGCAATGTTAATTCTTCTTTGTACTTGTAAAAACTACTTGGGAGATAAAAAAAGATCGACAAAAATTGAAAATTCAAATTGAAAGTAAAGTTGAAAAATTTCATACAAGGAATTCCATCGAGATCATCATCCAGTGATTTAATTGGGACTCCATCAAGATCATCAATGGGAGCAGCATCAATAGGAATTCCATCCACATCTTCTAGTGGCGCACCATCAAGCTCTTCCTCAATGGGAGCTCCATCAAGATCATCTGGTACTTCCTGAAAGCAAATAGTAGTTTCAAGAATAAAATCTACACTGCTTTTCTTTAATTCTCCAATTATTAATTTCTTTTTAAAGGAGTAGCTTTAAAAACACCTGAAACCACAAACTCAAGACTTTAGAGATTTTTTGCTACCAGGCAGAGTTACTTATTGTAGAGGAAAAATACGGCAATATCCTCTCATAAAGAATTCTATGCAAGAACTTGGAATTTGCGCACAACATACCAGAAGCTTTGCAATAGCTATATTTAAAAGAAGTTTTATTAAGCTGTGGTTTTGCTTGAAATGAGGCCATTCCAGTGAAGTAAATCATACTTACTTCATATAGAAGAGTCCCTAAGAACCAGTAATCTGAACAACTGGCAGAAATCAACTATTTTACAGGAACACAAATTTGATGATAAATACACCTACATATCCCAAGGTGTCAGACACAGGCACTGTCCTTCACAGCTGCACTTTCACCCTGCTCTACTGCTAAGGGAAGTAAACTAACCTCTCAATTTACACACTGGTCTCCTTCCTGATGCTCTAAAATTATGCTTTCAGAGAGTTAAAAAATTAAATTATTCTAAATAAGTATCCATTTATTAGTGTCCACTGTCTTGATTCTCTTTAATAATATCAGATCAGTATACATTCAGTAGTAATGGTATTCTTGACATTTTAAGCACAGAACTTCAAAATACTGATTTTTTGTATGTCTACTGAATGTACTATGCAATAACCAAAACTCACTACATCACCTGTTTAAAGTAACCTCTGTAAGAAAGAAAAATCTCTTTAAATGCTGTAAGGTAACTAGAAAGTTAACAACTTAGTATTCCAGTATGATAAAGCAAAAAACTACAACATCACTAGTGTAAATGATCTCTCATAACCTTCCTCTCAAACTAAGAGCTGATGGCTCTATTACATCCAAGAGTGATGCTCGCAAAACTGAAATTCAGGTAGCCAGATGCCTAGCTACTTAGAACTCTCAGAAAATAAACATAATGCCAAAATTCTAACTCAAAATCTACAGATACTACAGAGTATTTCCAATACAAAGGAAATACACGTCATTGTGCACTTGTTTTTGCTCTGAGATGGTTTCACAATGTAACTCCACCACAGCACCTAATCTACAAGCAAAAAAAATGCATAAACAAACTAAACTATATTTGCATCTGAAAATATCCATTACACCTGTATTAAAGAGTCAGGAGTCAGAGGGAAAAATACCTAAGTTTACTCACCTAGAANGTTTTTGCTTACCTTCTGCTAGCATCACTTCCAAGGTCACTTACCTCTGTTTCTTTATCTTCCATGATATTTACAAGCCCCAAGAAAATATTCTGTAGCTTGATCAGAAATGGTTCTGGGTAGATTGCCCAGTCTTCCCAGGCTCGGAAGCATGTCATTACCCGTTGCTACAAGGAAGAGCAAAAAAATCCACTACGGTAATACATCTGAATTAAGAAATTTTAAGTGATTGGAAATACAGAGAACTACTGCTGTAGACAGCCACTCCTAACTACTTCCATAGCAGAGTATATTACAATGACACTATGCTGGGCAAGTCTAATAATGTTGAAAAATTATGTATATGAACTAACTTTTTTTTTAAAAATCTCACTTGGTTTCATTTTCCTTTCAAATTCTGTTGCATTACCTATTTCAGCTGTTCACAGTTCCTGTACCAATAGTAAGCTGCATTCTGCCCAGACGTATGAAGTAGGTTCCTCTACTAAATGTAACAGAAAATAGCCTTCCTCTATAAAGTAACTACAATTAACCCAGGATTCCCACTTTCGTTTTTTTAAGTATATCGAAATGATAGGGATTCAGCTCAAGCTTGACACATTGAATGTAGCTAGAGATGTAGATGTAAAAAAAATGAAATTGTAATTCTGCTGCCTGTCTTTACCGTTTAACAAAATGTTTTAAAACATTCTGCTGCCTGTCTTTACCATTTAATTTAACAAAATGTTTTAAAACAGCAGGTAACTAAAACTGACTCTCAATCTAGTGCAACTGAGAGCAGAGAAGGTAGGACAAGCAGGATCAAGACCTTAATACAGAAAAACTACCTATACTGGAGGCCTTGTATTTAAAGCTTATGATTTAAATAGAAGAAAAATAAAAAAAACCCACCATCGGCAGAGGAAAAGATGGACTGATCATGAGAGCATGAGAATGGTGAGAAGTGGAGAGCACTGTATCTGAAATATCATTCTCAACTACCCATTGTCAGACTGTTATGAGACCTCAGAAAATAAAGTCTGTCATAAAAATGATTAAAAGTATGCTGTTACGTCCAGCAGCTTCTTTCCACACTGGGCCGCCTGAAGTTGGTTTTGAAACTGAAATATAGGTGGTCCAAAAATAATGAGAAAGCCAAAAGGCCTTATTTGCAATTAAACTCTCAACTCTACAGCTACAGAACTATCACTACACTTCGACTGTAAGATGATGATTTTCTTCCTTAATTTCAAAGCTATCTTTGCAAGAGAGTAGTCTTAATTTTTTATTAACAAAAAACAAACAAAAAAAAAGGCATGGAAAAAAAGAAAAGCTTAACTAGGAAGGTTGAGGTCTAAGCCCCCTATCATAGTATATAATCTCTTGTGCAGGAATATTTACTTATTTGACTTTTATATCACATAAAGAACAATGAAATACATACCTTGAAATTTTCAGACTGTAAATGGCCTTGTATTGTACGGTAAGTAGCATTGAGATCAGAGAATATCTGACATAATTTTGTTTCAAAACTAGAATTAAACATACATTTCTTAAGTTAAACTTTGTAATATATGCTTTCTGGACATACATAATTCATGAAAATACCTGGGACACAGGACTCAAAGGCAAAAGGTTCTGATCCCTATAGTAGCCATGAACTGAACTATAAAGCAAATAGGATTACTACATATTAAAACACCTTGGACAACAGAACTGTGAAGGCAGATCTTCACATCTGTTGCAGTCCCTTGATACAGCCTGGAAAGACTGGAGGAGGATGAAAAGGAGTTTTACCACCTTATATAAAATGGAATTGTCTCAAAATTAAATTTCTATTAAAAAAAATATCTTGGTTACATTTTTTTCCTGATCTACTCAATGAGGCCCTCAATGAAAGCACAGGGAGTAACAGTTGCTTAGTATCCCTTGAGCTTCTCTCAACGTGCAAGAAATAAACTGGCACAGCAATGACACTGCAACAAGAAAATGTCATTTGCGATGGCTAGAGTTTCACAACATGCTGAATATTGCCCACCACACTATCATAACATCAGGGAGATTCCAGGAAATAGACACAATCAAATCTCTGAACAGCATAAAGGTACTCTCCCTTGGACATTTTTCCTGAATTCTGCTCAATACCTTAAAAACAAAAATCTATCTCAAAAATTGACTTCTCTACGTGGATTATGTGCTGTATTCTATCCTGAATACTACCTATAGGCTCTCTTTCTGCAAAAGGCAATTGAGTAACTTTCACTTATAAGAGGTTCCACACAAGCGGTCCACTTGTATAGGGGATATACACTTTCCTTTTGCAACCCTACGCACTAACATGCAAAGAGACATAAATATCGTTGAGTATTGTAACAGTATCCTTACAGGAAAAGTGTAAATTTCTATACAACCACTTTTATCCAGGGATGTACAAAACTGAATATAAGGATGTTTTTCATTTTTTTAATCACCCATCACCTAAGATACCATACTTACAATTTTCTATAGTAGGAAGCATTGGCAACTTTAGCTGAAGAGTTGTACAACACATCTGACACGAGATACAATCTTGCAATCTACAATAAAGAAGGTCCAAATAAAGATTAACTCTAGAGTTTAAATTGCCCTGAAAATATATGCATTTTTCCAGAAAGAAAACAAGATAGTTTAAACTATCTAAAAGTATCAAATTAGAAAATAGTCATATTGTTAATAAACATGCCAGAGATGCAATGCATCCCGATGCTACAGGGTACTAGCTGCTGTAATACTGTGTTGCAAAGGACACCCCATGGCATTCCAATTTTTATTTTCTTATCTGAACATGCCATTCTGCTGTTTTCAACTTCACAGCAAGGTAGAACATTATTTAAAAGCAGGTTCAGAAACAATAAAAATATGTAACAAAATCCCCCAGGAAAAGAGCATACTTAAATTCATGCCCATGTTTTAATGGCAAACTTCAATGCTACCTGAAACTTACAACACTCGTAAATTTTATGTGTGCTGTTAAGTGAGCTCTTGCCCCACAATATAAGGTTATATAAAATCACCACACCTTCTTTGGAAGAGGAGTCTTCAGAATGGACAATGATTCTGTAATGCAGTCTACAATTTCTTCAGCAGCTTCCGCATTATTTAGACAGAAAACCATTGCATCACCAATATCATTCTTCCGAGGAGTTAATCCACGCAGAATTTCCTCTAATTTGTCCCTCTGTCTGAAATACCAGGAATTGTAGTAGTTTCAATATAAAATTAACAGTACTTTAGGGAATTTTTCCATCTTTAGAACAAAAGTAATTGTAAATGCGTCTGCATTCTGTTGCTTTTTTCAGTTATTTACGAACATATGCATCCATATTAAATACAAAGTGCAGAAACATTCCCACTTGAGTCTGGACTACATACAGAAACCAGGGAAAATTAACTCAGAAATGCCTAATGCAGCAGATCAGTACCTCTAATGAAGTAATTACCTTTTGGGGTTTAGTTTAAGCCCAAATCAAAATGGATAAATCTAAAGCATGCAAGTAATTTCTGCTGTAGAATAAGAAACATTAGATTTGGAAAAGTAGTATGAAAGAATTATTTTGGGTTTTCCCTGACCACCACACATAAAGAACACTCTCAAGACAGTATTTTCAGAGCCTTTCAGAAAGAAAATAAATAAATTATATATTAAAACCTCCAAACCATGACTCATGTCTTACCTATGATGAAAAGAAGGAAAAAAAAAAATAAAAAAAAATCAATGTGTCAAGGACACAGTTGGAACAGTAATAGCAAAATTAAGAAAATCTTGTATTTACTTCCACTACCATTCTAATTACCAAGACACTTAGAATTCGCAGCCAAGAACTCCAATCTGCCTCTAACTGCATATTAATAACTACTCTCAATTTTAATTTCTGATGAACACACCAGTAAGTTTAAAATTATTGTTTAGTTCCTGAGACCATAACGATGTTGAGAAAGGTGCTACATATCCCCACCAACAGATAGGTACAGGAGAAAATCCTCATCTTCCCAAAGCCCTTCAAATGAAGGGTTAACAATTGGATTTAAATGACTCATTATGCAATGATGACAAATCTAATCAAATCCAAAACTTATTTTTAACAACAAATACAACTAAAAACAGAAAAGGACTAACTGGAAAGCACTGAGGTTAAGAGAGCTTCTAAGTAATATTACCACCAACATGGTAACATCTTAGGGATGACACAACTACAAAAGCACAGCAGCCAAAAATCCAAGCATATACACAGTTAAAGCCGCACTACAAATTGATGGAAGTTCATACTCTTCCTTAAGTGCACCCTTCTTGTTTGTTTCCTCCACAAATGCTTCTGTTTCTTGCTCTTCTGACATCCCATGCAGGTATGGGTTCAATGGTGGTGGCCTCCAAAACGATCCATTCTTGAACATTCGGAAATCTTCTGTCCTCCACTTGGTTGGAGCATCTCCCTACAAAAAACAAAGGTATTTTTATTTTGGTGTTCTTTTACTTCATTATGTTTGAAGTTAGGAACTGTGACTAAAATTCTACTTGCCTGAAGAATTGAGTAAAGCTTCCATCTATAATATACATGAGCTGGAGTCTGGTTTTCAAATAAAAACCTAAACCAAAGAGCAAAAAAAAGAAACAAAACATATTACAAATTATTTAGCTAAAGCAAATTCAAATGAACAAAGAAATTTAACCAAATTCTTTTTAGAATCCCAAGTTGGCTACCGAGTGAGCTCAAGATAACTAAAAATCACATACACCTACAGCACAGCTGTGCAGAAGTGCAACCACTCCACACACATACATATGCTATCTGCAAAGTAGAGAGCAGAATTCTACAAAGGCACAGCATTTCTCAGGTTAAAAGCAGAACACAGCAAGAATGTCTGTTCAGTCCCACAGCAGAGCAGAAGAATCACCAGTACAAAAAGTAACTATGGGGGCAACTGCAGCCTCAGTCACTTAGTATTTCCCTGAAATAGTATTTCAGAAATTGCATTTCAGAGAGTATTTGGAAATTGATCCATTTTTACTCCATTCATGACAACAGTTGGAAATTCTGACAGCTTTACTATGTCATCTAAATTTTAACCCTATTTGGATTGACAGCAAAGAAAAAGGGCTCCCGGATCTTGCTAAAGTTTAAAACTCAGGCTCCAGAAAGACTAGATTTTAGATTGAGCTGGTCTGTCTGTTTTGGCGGAACTTTTTAAGAAATTTATGTTCCTGCTTCCACTGATAATCTAGAATTCCTTAGAAAAGTAGGTGCTAAATGTAACTTTATTAATTATATATACATATAAATGTATTTCATAGTGCATATATAGTATTTTATATGTACACATCAACAACAACTGGAATTAAAAAAGCATAAAAAGATAGCACAGGCATTTGTAAAATTTAACCTGCACATAAATGTAAGACAAAGTGTACCAACTCTTATTAGTATTTCAGAAATGTAAGATACTAGTAACGGTGAAAATAGTTAGTGCAATTTCAAACTGAATCAATGTCATAATCACCTGAACATTGGATTGTTGATTTCTCGGTTCATGATCATGGCTTCAAACATAGGCCCTTCCCGTACCACAAACTCTATCATTCGATGTATCAAAGCGAGCAAATTCCTACAACAACAACACAGTTAAAGAAAAATTGATTCAGACCTAACACTATATAAAACTACACTCCACCTAAGATACTACAACTGTGCAGGAGATTATTTTGCTGTATTGTTAAGAAAACTGTGTAAAAGATAAGGTAACATGGAACATATTATAGCCTTGCATCAAAGACACGGGCATTCTAAAATAAAAACATGCCTAGGAGTGGTGGAGTAAGAATTTAAGAGGACACCTCTTTCCTGAATTTCCACACCTTAGCCTACAACCATCTCTTGCTTAACAGAAGCTTAAGAGTCCTTATCAATAAAAAAGGACAACTGAACACCGAAGTACAATTAGCTATCAAAAACTAAGCCTTCACCTAAATTGTCTAGCATTAGGACAGAAGTATTCACAACAGTTTTACAGAAGAACAAGTGTCTGAATGTTACACTCAAAACTAAACACACAGAGTTTGAAATATTCAATAGAAACTGCATCCAACTTTCAAGTTATTCATTATGAAAGGCAAACAGCCTTCCTGATGCCAAACAGGGCAACGATGTTATTAAATTTAGATAATCCCTATTTGGTCAAGACTCAGTTACTAGCATAGAACAAAATTATCCATCATTTCATGTCATACAATCCAGTGTTTCCTGTCTCATGAACTCAAATGAATCAACCACAATATTTTTTTTAATTACAACATTTTAAAAATCATCTCTATTTGTTTCATTCAGCACTGCACCCTGAGGCAGGCAAGAAGCAGATGTGAAGTGCAACATCTGAAAACGCAGAGCGACTTATAATCACACTAACAGGAGACAGTCAAATAAGCTTTGTAAAGAATCATAAGCACCAGTTTCCAATCTTTGGGGGATTATTGGAAACAGGGTCCCAAATTTTCAAATACAGATTACCTACACAGACATATACATATTCTTTGAATGTGATGCAAGTAAAGAAAAAAAATAAATGGATTTCTCAATTTTTAAATTTTCTTAAACAGAGATTGGTCCTCATTATGAAAAAAAAAAATCCTGCTAGTAATTTTTTAATTATTAAAATTTAAAAACTGGTACAATGAAAAGCTGCAGGATTTTATACTATTCCTTAGTAACGAAGTGATTTTCTAGCATGAGTATCCAAAGTTCTTCCACAGATACAATGTACTAGATCAAAAAAGATTTTCAACTTAAAAATATAGTAATAAAAAGCTGCCCCTGCCATCTGCAAACTTCGCAAATGTTCTGGTTAATACCAGACAACATTAAATCTACATTTGTCTCAGATATTGTACAAAAATCCCAGACAGCTACCTACAACTCAATTTTCCTGTTTGCTTTTTATAATCCCAGAAACATTGTAAAGATGACACAGTCCAATAATTCTGTAGCCATTTTATTTAAAGCAGTGTTCTGAAAGTCTAAATAGCAAGACTGTTCTTGTTATATTAATTGTATTTGAAAACAACAATAAGAAAAACAAAATTACAATTAGCTTTCAAGCCTCTGAGCTATTACACCATGCATTTATTTTAAGGCAAATTTAATGTGATCATTTCTGGCTTCCTGCAGAACCACGTTGTTGGCTTTCATCCAATTTTCTTTCACTGAGTACAATAAAGTTGCGTAAGAGCAGATTATGCTTGAACAAGGACATCTGCTTTGGACAGCCTTCAGATCTATGAAAAAAAGATTCCATATATCCCATATCTGAAAGAGGGTGTTACATGTGTTTTGGCTGACTACTCGGAAGTTAATTTCTCAGAAAAAGACTTGATTGTGTATATTCACAGCTCTCCATTTACTAAATACTAAGAAAAGATGTTAAAACCACTATTGAAAAATTTCAAAGGAGAATAATTAAATGTATTATCCCACTGAATTAAAATTTGTGCAGGACACAACGCATAGTGTAATAGTCTTAGCAGCTGGCATTAGCACCTTTGAAAATAGTCAGAAAAAAAGAAGTATTTTCCAAATACAATTCAATTAACATGAACATTCCTTATCATAGGAGCTTTCAAAATGCTACAGTAAATAAAACGGGAACATCTTTCCCTGAAAGCTAATTTACTCTGTAAACAATGCACAGTCTTACAAGTACTTGCTCTACTACTCAACGTTTCTCAAATCAAGACTCCCAGTTGCTCTTCATTAGACATGTCTCTACCCAACAAAAACTGTACTGTCCTAAAATCTAAATCAAAAACACTATTGCATTTGAGCATCTACTAGCAAAATACGTTAATACACTACTACAACTAGCTTCACAAATCTCTTTCTTCCCCCCACACGTTTTAAAAAAAAAAAAAAAAAAAAGGGATTTTGTGACAATTAAAACAGTGTAGTAAAAAAGCATGATAGCTTTAAGTGCATTATTTTAAATGTAATTTAGTCTAAGTTGGCCAACAAAAAAAAAAAAAAAAAAGGTAAAAAAAAAAGTTTTTCAGTTATAATAAAACCACATTTATTGGAGCCGATCGTACCAATGTCTGGTCAAAAACTGTATACTTTCCCAATCCATCCCATGATGTTTTCCTGGTCCCCCGCTGCCGCAGACAGTTCAGCTGGTGTTGCTCACCAAGGCCAATGTCAAAGAGAATTTGGTAATCTTTTGTGCTTATTTACTTTTAAAACAGTGTTGTCTTCCTATGTTTGGGAAAAGGTTTTAGCTTAACTGAGCAAGAGTGTACCTAGACTAGTGTGAAGGCAGGAGCACTGATGGCAACCAAACTCCAGAAACACCCTTGTGATACAGAGCTACCGTTTTCAGTGCTCCAAAATAACTGTTGCATGTTTAAAAAAAAAAAAAAATACAGCAGAAATCACAAGTGATTTTTAACTGAATTGGTTACAAATTCTTTGAGTCAAAAAGGCCAAAAAATAAAAGTGAACAAAAAAGCCCCACAGAACCACCACGCTGGAGACACCTGCATTCTAACTAGGAATTACTGAGAGATTTATGTCACTATCTCTAAGGCAAGCTGTTTCACCCTAGCGTTCACTCACAACACTACCCTGAAACTATTTCATTACCCTACAACTATTTCTACTGCTCACAATTAATCTCAAAAGACAACTACTTAAATCTATCCTAAAAAAAATTATTAAGATAAGGATAATTAGACTGTAAAACACACACATTTCTTTCAAGAGTGATGAAAAAAAAACTATTGCTCAGTCAAGCCATTACCTTTTCCTCAACATCACCATTTTTCTTTAAAATTCCGAAGGGGAAATTTTCTATATTTAGATCAGTAATAATAAAGAAAAACATGTACCTTTCTGTTGGGATAACCACTTTGACTATGGCTTGCGACAGAGTCTGTATATGAAGTCACATCAGATAATAAACATAGAATATGTGAGTATTGTTAACAAGTAACAAGCAAAAATACACATATGCAATGAAAATACTACACATCTATCACAAGTTTTGCAGGCAATCACTGCTGCGAAGTTATAACTAAGCAATTACACAAATGTAAATGGTTGTGTCAGTGAACTATAAAGGTTCACTAATTGCAAAGTATCAGAACATTCCTGTCAGAATGTACATTGATGAATTGAATAGGTACTACACTGAATATTATTAAGAAAGGAGTTCTTAAGTTTATGAAAAGATTCTAAACTACTTGACTTGGATCATGTTGGTATTACTTTATTCCCAAGTCTTACAAAAAGAAAAAAACAAAACAAAAAACCCAAACCAGCCCTAATATTTAAGTGTCACTCCTTAAAGAACCAACTAATTCTTACAAACGTAAATCAAGTTGGTTTGTGATTACAAAATACTTACCCTTTTATCAGATAATATTCCAGAAACAAAAATCTGAAAACTGACTCCATAAATAGCATGAAATACTTACTCAATGTCCATATTAATTACCGTCTACACAAAGTATCAACTCTAGTGTAAAAATAATGCTAACCCAAATTAAAATGTAGTATTTTCTCCAAAGAGAATAATTTAGATACTGCAATTTGGCAGCCAACAAAAAGGGGGGACGTAGGAGAAAAATATCCAGGGAGCCTGGAGGAGGAAAATGATAGCCAGACTTAAAGCAGCACTAAAATAAATCAAGAGCAAATATACTGTACCCTAACAAAGACATGAAACAGAGCTTCCAGAATTAAATTGGTTCCCTTGGGCTATAGCAGGGAGCCAGTGAATTTGTACACTAAGGGCTGCCAAAGTCAGCCTGAACAATGCAAAGCTATGAAGCCACTGAAATACTGTCACAGATGTAGTATTTAACAATGAGATATGGCCCAGGGTACTGTAAGTTACCTTCTCAAAATCTTCCTTGTTTTTAGGTGGTGGTAACATTGGAGCATTAGGATTCTTCAATCTCTCCCTAGGCTGGGCATTAAAAGGCAGTCCTGACGGAGGAGGCGGGAGGGTATGCTCCATCATAGAAGGCGGAATGTATATTGGATGTGGTGGTATAGGTACAGCTTTGCCCCAGCCTAGCTTCATTTCAAATGACATAATCATCTTGCCTAGAAAAGTGAAAGAAAACAAAAGAATAAAATACAGAAAAGCAAACCACCATGACATTATAAATTGGTTCTGCATTACTTGAGATTTCTCTCTTTTAAGGCAACGTTTGGTTTCCTCTGATCAACAATGTAGCAGAGAGTATCACACCTATCAGACATGTGCAAATGAAAGCCTATTTTATTAATCTTTCCTCAGTGCACATGTTCAGGAGACTGAAGAACACAATTAATTGCTTCATTGAGGGTTTGTTTTTAATTTTTAATTCATCATCAACTCAGCAAATCAGAATGAACAGGGTAATTCTTAAATTATGCTTCTGTGCTTCAATTCTTGAAAATGTTTTGTTTGTAGTAAATAATTTTCAATTACGCAATAACCAATTATAACTAACAGTATAAACCTACTTACTAATAGTCCTAGTAAAGGACCATTCTAGAGCAAGCTATGCAAAAGGCAACTTTCTTATTTTTCAATCTTCTTGCCTAGAAGACTGTTTGGTTTGGTTTTTTTTTTGATTCTTCCTGAACTTCCTGACACAGCTTTCTTCATCATTCAATTTATCTTTTGTGCTGGTTTTTTTTTTTTTTTTCATATAAGAGCTAGACGAGATTGTCCATATGCAAAATTACATGTTTGGCACACTAAAGCTATCTCTTTAGTAGTAGGAATTTAGCCATTTTTCAAAAGAATGTCACATATTTATCACCAATTATTAATTTTTATCCTGTGCACATTATCTTTACCCACAGAAAAAGCCAACAGCCATTGTGGATGGTAGAGTTAGATGACATTCAGCTGTGATAGGGTGAACTAAAACCACTGCCAGTGTAGTATCTGCTGGGGTTACACCATACCTACCACTAATCTGATAAAAACATTTGCAGTTAAGCCCACAGTAACTCCTCAGTGTTTCCACACAGATAATCACAATTCCAAATTGAGAAATCGGTTTACCATTTAAATTCTTCAATGCTCTTTCAGCATCTCTTCTGTTCATAAAGGCAACAAAGCCACAATTTCTCTCTCTTGCTCTTTCTTCATCAGTTCTTGGCCACATAATTTTAACACTTGCTAATGGTCCAAAGCGTCCAAACTCTTGACATAACATCTCTTCATTCATCTACATGAAATAAAGGTAAAAATTAGCATCTTGCCAATGGATTTCTAAAGATACTCTTTTATATTGCTGTCCAAATGTAGAGATTTTTATTTTCTGAGTTTACTGAAAAATAACAGTTCATTTTTACCTCCCCAATGCAATCTAATGCAAAAAAAAAAAAAAATCATACAAACAGTATTTCAAAACTAAGCACACTCCAAATTTTGAGATACGATCCACCCTGCATGGAGATGTACACAGAGAAATTATTTTAACTGAGCTTTTTTACATCTTCTAACTGATTGTCAAAACCTTAACTTTTGCAACATCATGTACAGAATAGGGAACTGGTAGAAGCCCCATCTCTGGAAGTTTTTAAGGCCAGGCTGGATGGGGCTCTAAGCAACCTGATCTAGTGTGAGGTTCCTTGCCCACATCAGGGGGGTTGGAACTAGATCCCTGAGGTCCCTTCCAGGCCTGACAATTCTATAATTCTATGATTCAAACAGCTACTGTCTCTACAGTCACCAACTGTACTTAGTATATGGGTTTATATATACCTGTATGGTTTAAAATAAAAGAGGGAGAAAATTGCCATTGAAAAAAAATGTAGCTGGACTCAAATATGCCAATATTGCACATCATTCCTTGTCTCCAAACTTACTTGAGGATTAATGTTTCCAAGATACAAATTTGTTGTGCTTGGATCTCCAACATCATGTGACCCTGGTGCATAATCATCCAGTACTACAATGATGGAGGGAAAAAAAAATGAAAAAAGAAGTTATAATCATTCCTATGCATTTAAGTGACAACATTATACTGAATGAGAAAAGAATCTATATTACCACCAGATGATCTGTTTCGTCTTGAAGGAGCATCCACTGAAGAAATAAAAGAAAAATATACATGCTTTAGTCTACAAATTCTGCACCTCAAGCAAGCATAAAAAACCCCATCTACTTACTTGAGCGACGCTGGCCATCTGAGTCTGACTGGGGTGGTTCAAAACGACTCAATCTACCTTTTGTTTTATGTCTTTCATCACGCTCCTCTTGTATTCTACGAAAGTTTAACAGAAGTCACAACTTAATATCATTTTGAGGGTTTTATTCTAAAGTTTTCAATTCACTTTAGAGTTAGAAGAATTTTAAATAGTAAACACTGGGCTTATAAAAAATTTCAAATTGCCGGTATGTCTGAATTTTTGTTTAATCAACTGGAATATATCTACCAGAACTATTCCACCTGCATACTTCCTCACTGATACTGTCAGAGTATTTTAATCTCAAACAGAATTGACTTGGTTTCAGAACCAGTTTACAAGATCAAAAATAAGAAATGTGATCTCAAAAAGATACCTGAATTCCATATCCAAGTGCCAGAGATCCATCCAGATGACTTTTCATGATGCATACAACCCCTTCATTTCTATTTCTTCTCCTAACTTTACTAAAAAAATTTGGTCACATAGGCTGTCACCTTGTAGCATGGCAGACACCCTCATATGACTATTTCTAGAGCATAGAGGATCTTGTCTCAGTTTATACCTCTGAGGACACAAGTAACTACTCAGTTCTTTGTAGTTTGGCCTTACATCATTCGTCTCTTAAATATGAAGATATTGTATACCAGGAAAACAAGGCTGCCAGATTAATTTACATCAGCTAACCAAGTTCAAATGCTACTCATAAAAGCCTTTTATGGATTTACAATGCAGTACAAATTGTTTTCTAATGCATAGATTATTTTGTTTTCCATCTTCCATCAGGGCACTCAATTACATTCAATACACATTGCCTTTTCTGTCATATTACACATTTAAGAGAGAATCAGCTTTCAGAATCACTGTTCAGTTTGTTTTTAAAACTATGCAAGATGCAATTAATCTCTAAAGTTTAAATGCAAGTCTTACCTCTGCATTATCATAAAAGATGAACTTCACACTACAATTCCTTTGGATATAGTTTTAGAGACACCGGCAACACTTATTCTTCCCTAGTCTGATATACATTTCAGTTTGCTACTAAGCTGTTTGCAGCATTCCCATCAAAAGCCAACACATAAAACCTGAATATCCTCATCCATCACAATACCTGCTTGTCTTGCTCTATCTAACTTTAACAATGGATGAGACCATGTTAACAAGTATTCTCAATTACAGTCACACACTTGCTAATCTATAACAAATCTCATCCTAAGTTCCACTTGTAAATAACATACTTGACAGCAGTTGCCAAAGAAAGAAGCCTAGGTTTCCATTTTTAACCCTGGTAGATGTTTGGTTATTTCAATCATCAAAGCTTCTCTTCACACCTAACTGATCGAGAAACCATCTTCCAAAGCTTTGGAAATGCAGTCATTCACTCGGTGAGATCTCTGAAATACTTTACGTATTTATAGGGAGTTTTTCACTCCAGGTTAATCACTCTGGATATTCCTCTGCTTAGGAAGGCAGCAGTGAGCTGTTCCAAAGGTCACAATCAAACACATCTGACGTGCAAGGAATTCCATTCACTTCAACAAACATTTAAGCCAGCATACTGGGCTTTCCTCATTTTTTTTTGATCACTGCATAGCCTCTGATCAATGGCAGATTTAAAACTGCAGTCCTTTACCGCAACAGTGGTAAACACTTACTGTGACCAATCAGTGTGAGAAAGGGCAGAATTACCAAGGAACACAGGAGACCTAGTTAGATGGCAACTGCTTATACAGAGGAATCACAGACATCTATAATGAGCATCTACCATCATGGGTTCCTACCCTGTTTAATTATCATTGCCACTGAATTAAGTTATGCCACTCCACAAACATTTGGGGAAGAAACAAAAATCTACCTGGGAAACAGTTTAGCAAGAATAAGAACAAGGTAAAAACATTATGTTGTCTTTATTTACAATAAAAACTAGTCAAACTTACTGCTTTAATTCTTCTTTAAAAAGTTCCAAATTACTCTTTTTCTTTTCCTTCTCTCCCTTCTTCAAAGGCTGAAATTAAAGATATATCAGCCAACATTTGAGCAGATAAAATGAAACAAAAAAAACAATTTCATGTATAGAACAAAATTTTACATAATCTCCATGCATATTTTATCCACAGCTTTCAAATCAAGTAGACTACAAGAGAAAAGAAAAAAAAAAAAAGAAAAAAACCCACAACAAACAAATAGACTTGAAAACATTAAGACCAAGTACTATCAAACACAAAGCTAGAAAAATGAAGGATAGCTTAAACTAAATTTTGTTACTTCTCATTATTGCAATGCAGCATGTATTTTCTACTCTATCTACAACAAATTTAAAGTATCTGTCAGGTTGCTCCACTTAGAAATTTTGAAGCTGGCTAAATCCCTAGCAAACCATCATGCTCTAATTAAACTGATGTGTGTACATATATATGTAAATTACTTTACATATATATATTCAATTATTTTATCCACAAATATTCTGTAGAAAGAATTCTCTTGCTTCCTTCAGATATGAATACAGATCTGAAGAAACAGTTAATGTAAACAGTTCAAGATCCTCAGGAAAAAAACCACTTCTGAATGACAAAGAATATGGATATTGTAATCTCATTTTTTTATACTCATGTGAATTCTTATCTTCAACAACATTGTTTTATATAACAAAATTTAAATGAAAAACGTTTCCAATAGGCAGACATACAAAATATTTATTGTGTTACACACTACAGCTTTGGAAAAACTGGACTTCCTACTCACCCCAGGCAAAGTTGTTTGTTTGTTTTTGTTTTTGGGGAGGGTCTGCCAAATAAATAAAATCATTTTTACCTCATTATCTTCAATTACCATTGGACAGGGCAAGTGAGTAAACTGCATTACTTGGTAAGTATTTATGACAAATTTGAGAGTGCTAATATTCTCACAGTACAAACACTTGCATATGACAGAACAGAGCTCAGCATAATAAAAAATGCTACAACTAATTTCTGTAACTGTAGAGCTTTACACACGATGAAAATCAAACCTGCCATCCACTATTACAGCACTAATCTAAGTCTGAGTTTTGTTTAAAGCTGGAGGGAGGCTAGGATGGGATTACCCACAATTATCACATCACACCTCATTTCCCACCCTAACAGGCCATACCATGCATCTCTCACTTCAGCTTACAAATTATGGTAAGCTCTATTATAAGACATTTTAAAGACATCTAAGACATTAATTACACATTACACATATACAGTAGTAACAGTAATCATATGTAACTATCATCTGACTTGAAGGTTAAGTTTTTCATATTATTTCCATTAGATTGAAGTTTCATCATAAAAAGTAACAAAAAACATCAAACCATGCAGAATTTCAATTAAATAAAACCAGGGTGTCATTCTGCAACTTATTTGGAGCAACTCAAGAGAGCTACATAGACTTTCAAGTATCACTATTACACACAAAAAAAAAAAAAAAAAATCAAAAAACCTCACCAAGAGAAACTTGGGACAAATGGAAAGGGGGTTTTGGTTTGTTTTTTTTTTAAAGTTACAAAAAACTAAAAGCAGATGGCAGCAAGAATTGCTTCTAGAACTTAACAAATTCTCAAGATTGGAGATACTGTTACATTGCAACAGTCAATAAATCGGCATTCATAAGAAGTCTGCCTCAATTAGTAGAAAAAGAGTAAAAGCATACAGCAGCCAAATCAAAGCACAGTACTAGGTACACAATGCTGAATACAGGGCTACTGGACCTCTGCATTGCATCATCTTGTCATTTGCTATGAGATTAAACAAATCAAAATTTCTCTTCTCTTAGATGTGATAAATGCAGATTGAACTACTCTGCAAGATCACACACACCCTTCTCTAAGCACTTCCAAATACTTTCCAAGTATAGGGTTAATATTTGAATAAGAAACTTACAGGCTTTTTCGTTTCTATCATTAAGAGGGATGGAGGCTTCTCATTAGATGGCTGGCTTGGTTGATTTTTTTGGTCTGAAAATCGTGATGAAGGCTTATAGATTTTACCCCGTTTTTCATCTGTTTCATGCTCCTCTGAAATTAAGGATAAATTAAAAACAGATTTTATTAACTAATGCTGCCCAACACTGATCTTTAAAAAGAATGCTGTTCTTCTTTAGTCTTGTTTAGTCAATTCAATATATTCTTTCATTTTTTTAAAAAAAGAAGTGGCAATACAAACTTTCCAGAATTTAACACTTTTTAGCATTAAAAAGAACAAAGATGTATTTTACAACAAAGCATTTTTTCCTCTGAAACTTAAAAGACAACTTGATGTGGCCCTGAGCAACCTCATCTAGTTGCATATGTCCCTGCTTACTGCAGGGGGGTTAGCAAGATGACCTTTGAAAGTCCTTTCAACCTGATGCATTTTGTGATTCTTAGCATCAAGTTTCCTTTGCTGCTTCTAATGTAATATTAATTTTGAAATGCAATTTAAAGCCAATGTTCATCTTTACTCCAAGTCAAATGAATCACCACACCCAAAATAAGATTAGTTATACCTTTAGATGCATTAACGATTCCTCCTCTTACAAATGTTTTCACTTTACTACCATCACTTCCTTCAAAGGCAGCAAGGAATTCTTCATAAATTTCTGCAGCAGCCTTCTCATCCTCCTACACAGCAAATGTTAATGTATTTACTATTATTACAGGAGAATCTTCACTACAGTTATTCTTAAATTAGATATGTGACATTATTTTTTATTTTCTAGAGTTCATGCTACAAGCTGCATCAAATGAGATTTAATTTTAGACAGAATTCATATTTCTGAGAAATTGTGTTGTGTTCTTCCCATTTATGTCAAATAAATATGATCAAATATGACTGTTCATTTGTAAGAGTTTACATGGCAATTTAAGATTCAAAAGATGCCAAACACAAAGGATCACATGAAATACCAGCATTATGTGACTTCAGTTTTGCTGACCAAAGCATCAGAGAAGAGTAGCTATTTCATCTTGCCCATTACAATCAGCCCATGTGACTGAAGGATTATTAACAACAGGATCACCTTCATGTACTTTCCAGAGAAGTTAATTCAACCACTAATAAAGTTGAGGGAGAGACCAAATTTACCACTACTGTGTTTCTTTAGGATAGCATTTCTAGCATTTAGGAAGAGGCATTCCACTGAAACATAGCAGAAGCTGTATGCAGAGTTCAAAGTCCAACATTTTAAAAACTTCCACTTCGCAAAATACAAGTTACATATCTATTAAAATCTGAGTACCCTAAAATTCAGTATCAAATCTTAATGTTTTTATTAATTAAATAACAAGTTATTAGACAAAGATATGTTTTATAGGATAACAGGGATGTGTATTGAAATAGTTTCAGAGATGACAGGTACTCTTCCGATTACTGAAATACGAGAAAGCAAAGGAGGAAGAGAAACTACTTTAATGTTAGGTTTACAGAGCCTAAAGATGGCTGCCTTTATTCCCAGGAATAAAATATCAATGGACTGTTGCAATTCAGTATTTCAGGAAGCCATAGAACTTGATTTCTCACAAAAGGAAAGAGAAGCAAGTCTCTCTATTTTAATGCCATGGATATCAAGAATAAATCAAGCATTTAAAATATAATTCACTTCCACTCATAGAAGGCTACATTAACAAAACAAAGAAATTTAGTGGTAAAGCTGGTTGCAATCTACAAGCAAATTTGTTTCAGCTCTGCATACAATTTTCACTGTATACCATCACCTTCTTTTTTAATTCTTCTTGCTCCTTCTTGCTCAGAGTCCGTTTGGCAGCACTCATTTTGCCAATACTGAATGCTTTAAGTTTGCTTTCCATTACAGGCTGCAAAAGGAGCAAAAAAGCCAAACATTAAACTTTTTATGAAACAATTAAAACAATGTTTCTTTTTTACCTTCGTATAGACCAAACACTTTGTCTGAAGTGATTTAATCTAAACAAAACAAATAAAAGTCTTCCTGTACTTCTCTCTGAACTTGCCATTATTTAACACAACAGCAAATAAATCAAATGTATGGTTTCTTAAAAATAAATCATCCTTGCTTTAATGAGGTTTTAAATGCACCATTCAAATACAGCTGAAATATGAAGAGTACAAGATGAAAGAACCTGGAGATCTTATCACTATACAACAGTTTCAAACCTTTGGAAATACATGCTTTGCACTACAGTTCCTTCTTGATCACCATGATCTTCAGAAAAAAAAAAAAAACCAAACAAATAAACAAACCAAGGAAAAGTTTTAAAAGCTTTTCTGACTGTTTTTGGTGAAAAGAATCTTTGTGCAAGGTTGACAGGTGTAACTGGAAAACAAAGGTGATGCTAAGTTTCAGTGGTACTTCAAGGTTAAATGTAGTATTTTTGCTTTAGAAAGAAAACACATTCCTAAGGTTTTCAACTACTAGTTAAGTAAAAGACCTCCCATTAAGCTCCTATTTTAGGTAGTCTCCACTTTTTGAAACCCTGAGAAAATACTCCACTTAACAGTTATTTTTGAAGATACAGAATTGGAATTTGTAAGATTCTCTTTAGATAGTTAACAGACAGTAAAGCACTGAGATAGGAAATACAGCAGGATGATGACCATGTTCAGAAGACACTGGCAATGGGAAGGAAAGGAAAAAAAAGATAATCTCTGACAACTTCTAGTTTAACACAGAAATTCATAGAGAAGCAGCAGGAGAACAAGAAAAAAGCCTCAGAAGAACAAAGCGAAAACTATTAACGTTCATCTTCAAAATATTTTTTATGCTATTACACAGTGATGCCTGAAACTAACTTCACCTGTACAATGACAGCTCAAAGCAAACAACCCCAAAACAAACAAAACCAGAACCAACCAAACAAAAACCTCTTCAACGTAATAAAACATCAAGACAAACAAGGTGAAAAAACTGCCATATTATTCAAAAAAACCCAGAAAACCCAAAACCTTCGATCCGCATATCAACTGCAAAAAGTTTTTCCTCTAAGAATAATTTTCTTTGTAAAGAGTTCTATTTCTCATATCAGTTTTAGAATGTTTACCTACAAAAAAGCACTGAGAGAACCAATTGTTTGAAATTAGTATCACAAACACCTCTTACATCTGTGCCAGGTATATGACCAAAATAACTCATATTTGTTCAAAAAATGTTCCCTCCATCATTAAAAGGGAAGTTATCAGTTACAAATTATTGCAGTGCTTCTGTGGAGTTACCTGGCTTAGGATACTATGTCAATAGTTGCTGCAATACGTTTATCAGGAGCTTTTCATTCATCTGTATGTTAATAGAAGCCAGTTTTCCTGTTCTTTGAAATACATCAGCTTATATTTCAGTATGATAAACAATATACAACATAGGCAAAACATAGCCATATTGCTATAGCACAGCAATGCAGACAAAACCAACACCACACTCCTGCCCAAGGCTTATCCTGTCATCAGAAAACAGGCTCTCACAGTATTATTGCAGGATACCCACAGGTCAACTACATAAATACACATGGCCTAGTGATGGAAGGGAAGCGACTCTAAAATAACAAGATTTCTGGCACTAAGATCTCCTCCAGTTTAGAAAGGGTCTTAGGGAAAAAAAAAAAAAAAAAAAGAAATCAATCTTCAAGGTGGCTGGAGCAATACAAAGTCAATAGGACTGAACTAATTTATGCCTGCTATTTACATTCCAGTAGGCTACTATACCATTATATTTAACATTATACAACTTCAGAGAATTCCTGACAGCTATAGGTTTTGACCTGAAGGCATTTTCCATTTTTTGAAGGAGGAAGAATACAGTGAAAAGGGTAAAGTTAATGGTGAAAGCAAAGAGGAAACTTCTAGCTGAGTAATCAAATCACCATATGAAAGCAGATTCCCACTAAATGTAATGTTGCATTGACTATAAGAAAGCACAAAGTACTGAAATCCTAGTTCCATTAACAACACAAAACATTCAAAAGACTTAATTTTCTAAATTGTAGCAAGTAATCAAATCAATAAAAGGACTTATTTCTTTATGAAAAGTTTCTGTTATCACAACTTGAATAATGTTAGCTTACAAGCAATTTAACAGCTGGTAATTGACTTTTTCATATACAAAAATCAAACTGAAATCTTGAAGAAATTTCAAACCACAGAATGAATTGTCTGGTATTAGCACTCTGGATCTTGCTGTCTGTTTTCATTTTAGCTTAGAAACAGATAGGCCCCCAAGTACTGCACCAACCACATGGCCAGGCAAAGTCTCTTGCAGGGGCTGGGGGGAAGACTAGGTAACTATTCTGTTAGAGAAAGAAGAGGTGGGGAGGGGAAGAAGGATGAAATTAAGGCCACACTATCGTATTTTGAGAAGACAAGTGCATAGAAAAACATACACTTTAATATACAGTGGCTCTTACAATTAATCACCTCATATTTTGAGCTACTACTCAGCAGAAAAGATAAAACATATCCAGAGCCCTTACAGCTTCTTCCTGCTCAAGTATCTATTCTGAAAGTAGTAGCAGGTGGCAGAGCTTCCTACACTAGTCATTGTTTGAAAGCTTCAAGGAATATTTTTAAACATGAAAATCAATGGTTCATTTACAAACTCCTACAGATTAGATACCCAATGCACCAGTTAACCTGCAGTAAGAAGTTTTCTTTAGAGAACAGGCCTATTTTGAGCTCGTGGGTTTGTTGGATTGTTTTGGTGATTGGTTTTATTTTTGGTCAGGTTTTGCTTTTTTATTTTTGCTGTAATTTAAAATATTCTGGACTCACGTGTGCATCAGTAGATCCAGTGGTGTGTACTGCATCTGGTGCTCTGACCTAAAGAGAGAATGAAAAGGAGGTGAGGCACAGAAAAAAGAAAATCTCGGACCTTTTTTTTGACCAGTTCTCCAAATGCAATTTTCATTTCAAACTCAATGTCCAAATATACAAGAGCAAAGATACATGTCATGCATTTTAATGATATACCTGAACAAGGTCACAGCATGATCAATGTCAGTATATGGCAAATAAGAGACTGAAGAGAGACTGTTCTTGCTACCACTAATAACACCTAAATTTCCAAAGCTGCATGTTATAAACATTCCACTAACATCATTGCAAGGAAAAAAATGGATTATTCAATCCCATAATTCTGCTATCTCTTTATAAACTCACAGCAAGGCCAGCTCGCTCTCCTTTCCTCCTCCTTCAGCCTTATGTCAGGCGGGAGCTGCTTTTATTGGGACAAACATGTAAGGAGTAGGCCCGTTTTGAGGCCTCCAGAGGCTGTGTTTAGGCCTATAGATGGCAGAGGCATCGGTGGTGGTGGTGGGGGGAGACTGGAGCACTGGGGATTATAGATTTAGTTTTGAGTTGAGGGAAAATTCAAGGGGGTCACTATGGATGTTGAATCTCCTTTGTAATTTCTGTCTCTATCTCTCTCTTCAAATATAATTCTGTTTTCTCTACACTTCATTTGAGAGCTTAATTTCTGTCAGCTCTTTTCAAAAACCATGACAGAATTATTTGTGGCCTGTATGGGGAATGAGATGGTTGCTGGTTTGCATAGTTTGAATTGCAAAAAATACAGAATTGAAGCTTAGAAAAAATGATGCCTTAGTGAAGTTGTAATGGAGAACTGGAAAGTGACTTGGAGAAGTGAGACGCTCCCCTTTTGGGTGGTGGAGGGGGTTGAAGCAAGCANTTTGAGAGCTTAATTTCTGTCAGCTCTTTTCAAAAACCATGACAGAATTATTTGTGGCCTGTATGGGGAATGAGATGGTTGCTGGTTTGCATAGTTTGAATTGCAAAAAATACAGAATTGAAGCTTAGAAAAAATGATGCCTTAGTGAAGTTGTAATGGAGAACTGGAAAGTGACTTGGAGAAGTGAGACGCTCCCCTTTTGGGTGGTGGAGGGGGTTGAAGCAAGCAGTAGGCAGTGATTTGCATGTTTTGAAGCGAATGAAGTTCTCTCATTTGACTGCCCCAGGGGTGGAGACATGCCAGATGAGACAGATATCAGATATGGACTGATGCAGATTGTGCCAAGAGGGACTCTAAGAGAATCTGCAATGAGTAATTGAGACTTTGCAGTGTGCGGTTGCTTGTTCATTTGTAGTTCAGTGGTAGAACACCCTTTGATGTGGAAGACCTGGGTTTGATTCCTGGCTGGATGCACGGACTGCAAAGATTTGAATGAGAATTGACGGGGACTGTCCATTATTTGATGCTGAGTGCTGCTGAGCACAATGCAGATGGAAATAGAGTTCCTTTGTTGGTGAAAAGAATGTTAGGAAAAAATTGTATGGTGTTTTTTGCCTTTGGGTGGGGATACAATCTGTCCAAGCGGTGGTTATTTCCTGCCTCTCCAACCTGATCTCCTTCTAGGATCAGGTGACCCACCTGGTGGATGTGGGGAGGTCTGTAGATGTGGTCTACNGTCCAGAGAAGGACAACGAGGCTGGTGAGAGGCCTCGAGCACAAGCCCTATGAGGAGAGGCTGAGGGAGCTGGGATTGTTTAGCCTGGTGAAGAGGAGGCTCAGGGGAGACCTTATTGCTGTCTACAACTACCTGAAGGGTGGTTGTGGCCAGCAGGAGGTTGCTTTCTTCTCTCAGGCAACCAGCACCAGAACAAGAGGACACAGTCTCAAGCTGTGCCAGGGGAAGTTTAGGCTCGAGGTGAGGAGAAAGTTCTTCACCGAGAGAGTCATTGACCACTGGAATGGGCTGCCCAGGGAGGTGGTGGAGTCACCGTCCCTGGAGGTGTTCAAGGCGCGTTTGGACGTGGCACTTGGTGCCACGGTCTAGTCTCAAGGTCTGTGGTAATGGGTTGGACTTGATGATCTTTGAGGTCTCTTCCAACCTTGCTTATACTGTGATACATACTGCAGAAAGAGAGCTTAATGAAAAACCTGTGCTCCCTCAGAGTTTATGAATGTACAGCACATCACACAGATAAAAGACATTGTGCAGAAGAACTTCAGAGCCTGAAAACTGCAGTCTTCCTCCTGCCAGCTGCCATCCTGTGGCAACTAACACATCAGTTATTATTGCACCTTCAAAAAACACAGACCTGCAGCTAAAAAATAAATCTCCAAGGTGAACTGATAAAATGCTGCCTTGGTTTAGCATACTAACAGAATTGAGACCTAGTACTGTATGGGGGAAGGAGGTTGTTTGCCAACTGCAGAATGAAATTAGTTTCTCAGTTAATTTACAGAAGTTTGGGAAAGCAACACCCTCAAAAAATGATGGGTGCTGAGGGTGTTTTCAGGGAGGACAACAAACAAGTCATCAAACAGAGTAAAAAACAGTATCAACACATAATATCCTGAAGAACTTAAAAGTTTCTCCAACAACAGAGCAGATGATACTGCTCAGAAAGGCATTCAATACATGCTGGTATGCAGAGATTTTGTGGGCTGTCGTTGAGAGCCAGCAGTACAACAGTGCTTTCCAAACCACCAACAGGGATCACAGCACTCTGAAGCAAGCCACCCTGAATGTTAGCTGAGCAACAGAATTCCTATTGAGGTGCATTCTGAAAACTTCTAAATGCAGTTTCAGCTTTTAGACCAACTGTATTCTACAGCAACTAGCAGCTTTGTAAAGCCATGCTATTCTCCTCCTTGAACAGTTCTTATTTTTTAGGTCCCCTTCTCTTTGTAAGTTTATGCCATATGCTTGGTAATGTTTGTGACCATCCGCAACGATACCCACAAAGTGCAAGATTCTTAACAAAATTATACATTGCTATCTACCAGTTTCTAAGGGCGTTATTAAAAAAAAAAAAGTTACATCAGCACTGCACTTTGCATTGATTTGCACTGCCGTGCAAAAAGGAGCAATTTTATTTCCTTAAGAGTTAAACCATCTTAGCTGACTTTGCAGAATCACAGTGTCTAACATTCAAAGAGGAGCATTTCAGAAGATGTTGCCCATCTGTGTTAAAAACTGGAACAGGATTATTTTTATCTCATACCATGTTAAGCAGCTCTGCTGAACTAACTGTTGAAAGAAGCATATCCCAAGCACCTGATGATGTCTGAGATATGATAGCTTCTTCATGTTCAAAAACACTGACAGAAAAAATATGATTAGTTCATATTTTGGTCATTGCCAGCATAAACAGTCCATGCTCCCAATTCATTGCCTCTATCACGCTGCATGAAACCCATCTTTGTTGTTGGCTGGGTTTCTTTCTCAGACTATTTTCTGGTGGAATGACTTTCACTACACAGGTTCCTTCAAAGAATTTTTGCCAGCATAACTGAAGGAGCAATGCAGGCTGCTGAAATGGTATTGCAGTAAAATACAGTCCTAAAGGTTAAGTCACTCAAAGCTCCATTACTGAGCCTATCCAAGTTTACCCAATCCTCAAAAGAAAAAAAAAAACTAATTTAAAAAATGTTCAAAGGATCATATAAATGAGATTTATTAAAAATTATTAGATAGCCATAGCAGACATCTCTCTCCCAGATTTTGAGAGATTTCCTTCCAACTTCATGTCAGCTTTCAAAGAAAACAGGAGACAACTACTCTCCCAAATCTTCCTTCCTGTCAGCAGTGTAAGCATCCAAAAATCCAGCTCTTCTTAAGTTTCTCCAAATTATCAATCCCTGGATAAAACTGGTATGATCACATTATTTAATAAATATTTAAAATATGGTGTATAAGTAAACTTTTTTTTTAATCAATACCAATGCCATTTAGTGAAACTAAACGCCATTTAGTGAAAGACTCTCTTGCCCTGTTTCAACACCTTCCACTGATTCTGCCCCCATACTTGACCACTGGTCACATGGACCTAGACCACCTTTCCTCATCTACCCGATCATCTAGGAAGCAGAGTTGGGGAGGTTCAGCCAAGCCAGTTTCCAGTTCATAGCAGGCTCCTCCCTACCAAAAAATCATACCAAATCAACTGAAGAGCAAATTATTGGGAGGGAAAAGTAGGTAAGACTGGAACTGGTTTGTGTCAGTACTGATACCAAGGAAAAGCAAATAGAATCACAGCTTAAATTAAGATGTTAGCACACAGCAAAGGCAGGGAGTTTCCAGCACTGCTTGTCTCCTTAATTCTTCCTTTCTCCATCAAACTGTCTTATGCTCCTGATCATTCGCTGAACAACATTACAGGGAAGTTAAAGATGCTGTTTCACCATCCTGCAAAATGCTATATCTAACTGGAATTCAACACATACAGATTTTACATTGCTGTTCTTCATAGACTTTAACTTACCAAGGAAAGCTATCAGTTCATAAGCAAGTAATTACTGTTCTTCAACACTTAATTGAAACTTAACTTACTCAAAAGCCTGAGAAATGCATTTAAGATCAAGAATGTTGCTAAAACATGAGTTTTTTTAGAATGAAAAAGGGAAATCTGCTTGGTCCTAGCTTGGTCTAAGTGGATAATCTCTTCTGCCACATTGTTCTCGATCTGTATAGCATTATATAGAAGCACGTGAACATGCAATTTAATCGCTCTTCTTATAAGATAAAATAAGAAAATGGTAGAGTTACTGAGTAGCTAATATTTCATTACATTACAAGGACAACTGAGCATGATCAATACCCGTCATTTCACAATCACATCCTACACTGACCTCCTGTACAGTCTTGAGCACTCTCTTAATTTTTCTTCCTTAACTTCATCCTTCTTTCCTATCTAGATTTCTGGAAATCTCAAGCACCTCTCCTACTATCCTGATCTCAAAGTGACAAAGGAATAGATGATGCTTTGGCAATACATTCCACATCAGATACTCTTAAACGTATTCAGAAGTTAAGTTGACTACCACCACAGAGACACAGGTAATGGGTGCTTCTGGACCTATACTGTCTCCAGCAATGGTTTTCAAATAGTAAATCAAAACAGATAATGCCTGACTGAAACAAACTTAATTTTATACTATATAGCAACATGTACTGTAAGACAAAATAACTGGCTAGATGTTCAAAATCAGTACTTGAACTCTAAAGTTTAAGAATAAATACTGTAAGTTCTGAAGAGGAGGAACTGTATCTTACTATAAGCATTAAAGCCTTCAACTGATAGGTTCCAGCTCTACACAGAACACAGAAAATAGAACATCACTGGGTCTTCCCAGGAGGCAGACTAGAAGGCAAAAAAGGCACATCTTGAAATTGCCACTGAAACATATCCCATGCAGTCTACAAGAAGTATTTGTTTTGTGAGTACAATTACTGTTATAATTTGAACCAGTTACAATTAACGCACCAAAAAGACACATAGCCTAAAACTTCAATATGCAAATACGTTAATCTTAAATCGATTTTTAAAATGCAAATGTTTGATAAATAATTGCCTTAAGAAATCAAGCAAAATAGTTCTTTGCTTAGATTTCTAAAATATTAAACATTTTCATAGAGGCTCAACTAAAAACGCACGTTTTTATCTGTGTGTGAATAAGTGAATTAAGAAAAACAGAAGTATTACTAACTTCAGTACCGCTATGTCACACCTGTGCAGGCATCTAAAAACTATCTCTATGGATACATATATTGCAGGCATTCATAAAATGACAACACACCTCAGTATTCCCAAAGAAAGCTGAGGTTGAAGGAAATACATCCCAAGAGCTAGGCACATCTTACTTCATTTTTCAGGAAAAAAATGCTCACAGATCCAGGTATGTGGATATCACTCATTTTTTTGGCATATAAAACAAAATTGACAATACAAAACAAGTAAGATCTAGAATGTAAAGCATTGGAAAAAGACTACTGGGAACACATCATATGAGTAATGGGAAATTAAGGGTTGAGGGAGAACTGCACAAAGTTGGTAAGATACAGGACCTCCTCAGCAGGGCTCAACAGATTAATGTATGTTTGATCTTACATTATCTAGTAGTGTCACTGACTTCAATGGGGTGGATGACAGTATGGAGAGTTAGATGTCTGCATATACCCCTGCAGAACTGAGATCTAGGACGGAAAACAATTCTTACAAATTAATTATTATTGTGTATTTAAAAAACAGAACATCATCAGTACAAAAATAGTAAACAACAAAACAAAAAACGTTTATGACGTAACTGAAAATATATGTCTCACATCTGGGTTGGTTTTCTCTATCAATCACAGTAATCAATAATAAATTATTAGCCTACGTCTAATATTACTTGAAATCTCACAATGTCATATTCCCTGGAAGCCACTCTCCATATATTAAGACCTACTGAAGTTGTCTGTCCAGCTCTTACTTGCAGTTCCAATGAAGATGCAAAATGAAAAGTTTCCTGGTAATATTTGAAACAGATCATAAAAAGGAAACCAAAATAGAACTCTCCTACTCTAGTAACACCAACTGGGTAAATAAACAGAAGCTCTCAGCCTCTACATTTCAGCTAGCTTTCTAACAGGGAAAAAAAAAATCCTATTTCAGCTGAATACAGAAGTGCATTAAAAATACCTTATATAGATGTCCTATATGCTCTGGAAATTCCTGAGCCAAAACGTGGAAGCCCTTGATGGATTTACACATATACACACACAAATCCCACAACCTGAAGGTTTACATACTTCTGGACTAAAACCTGCCATAAATCTGAGTGAAAGAAGTGCCACTGCTAACCCTCAAGCCATCAAACTGCCTGTGCACACCCCAAAACATACCTTACCCTGTACTCTCTTGGCAAGAGAGGATGCTTTGAGAGCAGGCAGCTCTGTGCTGTTACTACCCGCAACCAACAAGGCGCTGGTTTCGGCACACAGTTCTGGACAAGTTTGCCACAACTCCTGCACTACCTGGATTTCTGGTCTACAAATCAATCAAACAGTAACTACAGGAAGTAGACCGGATATAGCGAAAAGAGCGGGGAACGCCACAGTGATTTCGTGAAATCTGTAATCCCATCGCAAATCAATGAAGAGATCTAATCTTAGATTATTCAAACATGCATATTGGAAAATGACCCCACGCAGGCTTCAGCCCACGGGGAAATCGGGACTCTCCGCACAAGAAAAATTAAACACGTACATGGGCACGATAAAAAGACTACGGCTAACTAACCGCCTGTATTCGAAACTGGGGATGGACTGGCCAAAAGCGGATGACCCAAACCTACAGTTACAGCGCGCACCGCCGGGTCCCCGCTCTCCCGCCATGCCCTCCCATGCGTCCCTACGACGGGGACACGACGAGGCCGCTATCGCCGGCCGGGAGTACAGACGTGCCCAAGGCGGTTCCAGGGAATGGGGATGCCCCGCGAGAGGTGCGGACCCCACAGCCCCGCCGCACCGCCCCCTTCCCGCCTCCCCACCCCCTCCTGGGGCCCGCAGTCAACCCGGGCGGAGAGCGGCGACAGAACAGGCCGCGCCGCCCGCGCCTCGCCACCCCACCATTTGCGGGCCCCGTCGCCCCGCTGGGAAGCGGCGGCCATGCTCCAGGGTGCCGGAGCGGGCCAGCAGACCACCCTGCGGAACGGCCTCACCTTCCCACTGGCTTTCTGCGAGCCGCTGGGCGCCTTCTCCGCCATCTTGCCTTCACTCTCGCTCAGCCCTGGAGGGGAGAAAACGAGCGCCGATCCCACCGAGCCCGCGAGCGGAAGGCGGGAAGCCGATGGCCGAGCCATCGATGGGGCGGCCTCGGCCTGGACGGGGTGGAGCCCGTCAGTGTCTGCTCAGCGGAGAGGCGGGACCAGGTCGGGCGGTGTCTGTGTCTCCAGGGCGTGTTCCTGTCACAGTAGCAGAAGAAAACCCAAACGAAGGCGCTAGGCAACCCAAATCCGCTAATAACCATCTGCAGTACGGCAAGTCTGATACCCCCTCGGTCCCTCAAGTGGCCGGCCTGGGGCTGAAGGCAGGCACAGGCCGTGCTGCTGAGCTCTGCGTTGTCAGACAAAAGCAGCATTTAAACCCGTGTAAAGGGATCTCCGTCCCGATGGAGAAACCCGAACATGACGGGTCGGCATTCAAACACACTGCTTGAGCCCCTTGGAAGGCAGAGGGCTATACAGGTCATGCAGAGACCTTTTTAATCACCAGATGTTTTTCTGCAAGACATTAGCAGGTGACGATTTGGAAGAGTTCAGGCCACCTAGCCATTAACCTCGTCACAGTAAGCAGAGGTGAGATGAGCAGTAGCAGAATGTATCTGAGGGTGCTGGGGAGGTTTGTGTGGTGGGTGCTGTACATGTCTTGCAGGGTTTGCACGTGGAAATGCCTGGACTACTCTTGGTGCACACTAAGGGCCCAAAATGTGGTTTAGACGGGAAGGCATCACCCAGGATCAGTCTGGGCAGGACAGACACTGTGTTGCTCTGGAGCAGATTCCTGTGCTTCAGCCATTCTGCTCCGCTCTTCTCATCCACTGATCCCATGTCCATAGACATAGGACAAGTGCAGTGAAGTTTGCAAGCAGGGCTTGTCCCTAAACACCTAGCAAAATGAAATACAATACTGTTTTGAATAACGTCAAAATGCTACAAGAAATCAAGTAAAGCCCAGGAATAATCAGTGAAAAAGCACAGCAAATTCTCAGCTCTTGAATTTGAGAGCACGGCTAAAGCAACTTTCTTTAGTGAACAGTGCTTAACTAGAAATTATAACCAGAGGTCACATTACATTTATAATGAGTCTTGCATTCCCACATTTTCACAGATTCTCATCGTAATGTTGAAGATGCTGAGATAACACTTACGGAAAAGGCAGTAGACTCACAGAAATTAAAGTTTTTAATACATCAATTCTTGACACCTACTGCCCTGCAAACAACAGGAGGGTGCAGGGCCTACATTAATAGGGTCTCCCACATTTCTCAGCATAGGATGAAGTGGGGCCTCCCAGAAAGGCAAAAGAAAGGTAAAAGGAGAGAGTGAGGAGGGCAAGGGCAACTACTAAGGACTAAAAGTTTACACAGGAGAGGCAACCTTGCCTGTTGCAGATGTGCATCCAGCTGCATGGGGACAGTCCAACGAGGAGTGTGTTGCTCTGCGAGTCCCTGTCTTTAAAGCAAAGGTTTAACTGTTGGTCTTTTCATGGCTGCTGTCAGAGTAGAGGTCCCGACTCTGGCTGTCATGTACGTCTCAATAGAACTGAGTAGGCAGCTAGTGGAAGCAATTCTACTACAGCGTCACAAAAATAAACAGGAGCAAAGTCTCCCTCAAAGCAGGAAAGCATGGATCAATAGTCAAAGCCAGTAGCACTGACAAAAGTACAAAATAGGACCGCTCCATACTTCTCCTGGGTCGAACGCCATGCCAGCAGCAGCAGCAGCAGGAGGCGGGCGCAGGCCGCCCACCGCCGTGTGCGCAGGCTCCGCCCCCCGGTCTCCGGTGTCGGCTCACTTTCCACTCGGCACGCCTGGGGTTAAAGTTGCCGTGTTACGTGATTTCTGCTTCCTAAGTCACACAAAATAGCAAAGTAATCATCGCTCTGTAGATGCAGATGGCTTTACGCGGCAACCATATGAGCGGCTGAGCCGGCAGTGCTATTGCAGCCATGATAAAGGTGAAGTAGACATAGCAGAAGCACTGCATTAGTCCTTGCCTTTCAAGCCTCATTCCAGCGTCTGCAAAATAACATGGAAAACTCTACTGGTAATGGATTGGCAGCCAAGGATTGAGCCATATCAGATGCTTGTTGAGCTCCCTTCAGCAAAAAGCAATTAAAGCAAAAAGTGTTTGCTATACCTACAGCCAACACCATAGGAGCTAACCTTTCCACTCTGGAGCTTTCCAATGCTGCAAACACCTTCATAGCTTTCTGCAAGTACCCCAAGGCATTGCACAGATTTAAAATTGAATTACTGTTGGCCTGGAGAAAAGGACGGAGAAGTAAAACTCACCTCTTGACTGCAGGATTTGGGGACACTTTCTTCAGTTTTTGCTTAAGTTTTTGAGCCAGAAATTTGCTCATAGAAGAGCCCTTCCACAGGAAGGAATAGTGTTGGTCAAGGAGCTTTAGAGAATGATTATGTAGGATCTTACTGTTTCAGAATCCAAGTCCTTGTCTTTCCCAATCTTTCTCACCATTTTCATAATAACCACTAAACATGCATAGGATTAGTGGTTTTTTAACATGGTGGAAGCAGATGCAGCAGTGAGTTGGAAGCAAACCAGATGAGGAACTTGTGCTGGGCAAAACAGGCACTTCGAGCCACAAGAGGAGGCACTAGATTCTGCTCAGCTGTCCTGGGACTGCATCAATAAACCTGGTATGAAAGAGAGATGGACATTTCTGTATAAAAACCTAACATCTAGATGGAAAGAGGAATATGTCCTGGAATGATAGTGCTGGGGCCACTAATGTTTAGAAAATTTGTGCTCCATTTGGGCTCAATCCTTTTACCTAATTCACCTCATTAATTCTTTTTAATTATCCACCTCATTGTTTAAATCCCCTGCTTACTGCTCAGCCTCTACACTCCTTTGTAATTATTAAACTACACCAAATTAAAAGCATCAGGATTCAAGGCATGCTGTGAAAGACAGGAAAAATAGAGTTTCAAAGGTCATCTCTAAAGATAATTTTTCAGAATTAACTGTACTTCTGAATGTGTGCTATTTATAACACATTGCAATAGTAGAGTAGCACTCATGTACAGTTAGTGAATGACAACACATGTCAGTATCTTGGGCTTAATGGGAGAGGTGAGGCTCTTGGGGCTTTTGGCAACCTGGTCTAGTTGACGATGTCCCTGCTGACTGCAGGGCGGGGGGGGGTTGGACTAGATGACTTTTGAAGGTCCCTTCCAGGACAGACCATTCTATGATTTCTGTGATTCTAGGAATGGGTGGGAGAGGAGAGGGAAGGTGCAGAAGGAGAGGAAGATGCAGAAATCTGTGTAAAGTTAATAGTGGAAAGGGTAGGCTAATAATAATATTTAAAATTACAATGCAATAGGCCTCACAGCATGCAGACCTGTTTATTAACTGCTGTTACAATGACAACTATCATTAGGTAATATACTAGGAAAAATAATGAAAAATAATGAATAAATAATAAATAATAAATTAATAACATTTAAGTTATAGTAAGTCAATTACATGTTGAAGTGCATTACCCTTCTCTTTTTCTGGCTGTTTCTTCCCCAGAGGGAAACTGTCACACCAGGCCAGGACACAGTTGAATTGCTGCAATCTTTTTGCAAAGGAGGGTGTGAAGGAATGGGAAGGATTTGAAGTGCCATGAAAGTCTGCTAATCTGTAACAAAGGAAGCATGTTTGAGAGCACAAAGCAGGCAGATCAGGAGTTAGACAGAAGTGTAGCTGTATAGGTTGTAACTCCGAGCCATTTCATGCTCTCAGTAGTAGCTCATAGATCCCTAAAGCCACAGGCTGTGTGTGCTGTTTACTCATTGCTTAGCAGTCTTTCGGACTATTTTCCTTTATTCTACCCTCCATCTTCTCCCACCTGAAAGACTGACGCTAGGCAAAGGTTCCGAAACCAGGTAGATTAATGCACCGCATGCACTCATGTTGCTAGGAGGCTATGGGTATGCAGCGCATCAAGAGCAAGGCAAAGATGACATGAGAGGCCAGTAGCACACACAGCTGGAGCACAGATAGTCTGTGCTGAATTGAGATGTTTTAGCAGAAGTCCTCAGAATAACAAAAGGGAGACAGAGAGGGTGGCTAGTAGAGGAGTATTTGGCTCCAAGGTTCCCAGCAACCTAGACTTGTTGCTATAGCTCTGCTCTCTGTCTCCTCACAGGTGCCATCTCAGTGTTGCTCCATCTCTTGGTGCTGGTGCCCTATTTTCCTCAGCTGCAAGTCTTACTCTAGTCCTGCCTTTCAGCAGCTGCTTTCCCTTGCAGGACCCCACTGCTCTCCAGAGACATGTCTTATAGAGGAACATTGGGATTTTTCCTCCCTGAGACTTCTGAAGTGGAGAGATCCATTATGCAATCTGGTCATGGGGCAACATATGACTTTCACTGTGTGGCTGAGAAAGGTCAGTAATTTGCAGTGGTTTTTCCAGGCATTTGTGCAATTATCAAATGAAGGTTTAATTCTGCATCTTCCTGTCAATTACCCTACATGGCTGGTACCCAGAGGTGCAAATTTATCAGCTGTTTAAAAGCATGGAAGTTCAAGATGAGTGCACCACCAACCAGTATTTCTTCTGTCCATACCAAGAGTCTCTCTTTCAGCTTACTTACAGTGGGTACCAACTTCTGCTCTAGAAAGCACTTTCTCTCAACATACACCATCAAAACAATTTGTAAGTGAGGGTTTGGTCCTGCAATCTATGTAAATGATAACTTGTACTTTGCTTTTGCTGTGACCCCCTGGTAATTGAGGATTCTGACTATGGAAGACATATATGAATCATACATACATCAAATATGCTATTCTTTATCACAGTGAAACTGATTTCACTGCAATACTTGGAGATTTACTGCTGTCCACGAAAACAAGTTTAACCCTAATCTTTCAAAACCAAGAACTTTAAAAAGACAAAATCCAAACATGCAGAGAAATTTTCTTAAAATGTGCAGCATTTTTTCCTGTTTTGCTATGTTTAGAGTTTGTGTTCAGATTTTCAGATTGATTTTATTGATGGTTTTAAAGCATATCGGCACAAACCTGAAAATACTCAACTTGAAGGTAAAAAGGACAGAAAATTAGAAGCTCTTAGTGAAAGAAAGGTTAAAATTAACATTGCCTATCAGTTATTTGCTTTACCATAACTAACTTTTCTCACCTTAAAGTGAGTCTTTAAAATAAGAGTATCACTCACTTTTCTTTATCTGTTAAGGAATTATGTTTTCAAAGTATAATACTTACTCAAGAAGGAGAAAATGATGTGAAGATTCCTGCTTATCTAGTCTGAAAAAGATAATGGGGTAGAATCTCTAAAGGCAAATTAATCTGTTCGATAGTAGATAAAAGCACTGTGCCTGCTCAAATCATTAGAAAATATTGTAATTGCTGCATTAGAAAGTTATGCATCAAGACACTGTTTTCACAGGATTGATACACACTTGAGAGGATTAAAAAAGAAAATCGCATAAAACCAAAAGACTATGTTGTATGTGTACATCTCTTGAGATGTTCTTCCAGAGAAACTGCAAGTGCGAGCTACATTAGACAGCTGATGATAAAGTTTCTCCTTCTTTTACACCTACTCTTTTTAAATAATTGTAGCCAAATTCTACCCTCATTTATGATCAGTGGGGTTCTATGGAAGATGTCAAAACGGAATCAGATTTACTAAAGAGATTTTATTGACCAAAGAAAAAGACCCAGAGCAAACAAAGAGATTAAATGTTTTTACTCAGATAAAACTTCTTACTAAGAAAGAAAACAGTGAAGTTTGTTCTGAAGGTGAAAATATAGAAAGGAAAAAGAAATTAAGGAGAGAGGCAGAGTTGTATGGTAAAGGACTGTCAAGTAAAAGCTCTTAAAATTGATGTTTGTCAGTGTGAATGGGTTGAATTTAGTGAGGCTGAAGATTTACCTTCAAAAGAATCTTAAATCTTCCGTACACCACCGTTTCTTGTTCACAAGAGAATTTTCTCTGTAGTGACAGATTTATGTTACTTTACTCACTCAGAAGGGCAATGTTTAAGTATGACCGCCTCCTTGGTGTGCTGAGTATGTTGGAATGCAAAAGATGAAATTAGGGTTTTTTCCCTAACCAAATGCATAATTTCATTGGAGAGTGTTGAAGTAATTCAAAATACCATACAGAGGTTTTGATATTTCAGAAAAAAATTATACCTTGTGAAAGGACTTCAACAATGAATAAAACAATATAGAAAAAAAATCACATCTGTATTTTAGCACGTCTTTTGAGTCTTCAGTCAACATTATGTTCCATTACTTACCTCATTAGTCACTGCCTTCATCAGTGTTTTAAGGGTCTTCTTAAAGGTTATTTGGAGATGAAATCTGCAGAAAGTTTTACACTTGCTAGAAGAGACACTGGTATCTGCTGACCATGCCCTTCTAATATAAACTCTGTCTGGAGAAATGCAGAGCCTTCTTCATGCACTACATTACACGGACTCCTCTCCGTGACCTCCAAATGCCCTGATTTTCCCTGGCCTACCACATAATAGTCATGTAATACTAACCTGAATAGAGTGCATAGGAATAAGAGGATATTCTGAGATTTTAAGTGCTTTAAATTGTAGGGTTCCCAGTACAGTACTCTACAGCTGTCTCAGGAACAGAATAATCAACTTCTTGTATGCCTGTATGAAAGCCCAACCTATCCTCCAAAACTGTTCTCCCCCCTGAAAAGACTATCATAAAAAAGCAAAAGAACAAGACTGCTAATAGTGAGTTTCATTAACATGGCTGCTGAAGCTTCATAGCTGTCACTTGGCAATGATGTGAAATGTGATCTTTAAAAGCTCTCAGATCTTTCTGTCACTTTCTGGCCAAACCCAGGTTATGTGCAGGTGGCATAAGCAGAGGACTTGGGACAAGTCAAAGCTGAATCCTCACAAAGAGGCAGCGAGGAAGAAATGTTGTATTTATTGATAACACAGTGTTAACAGATCCCCATCAGGGACAAAGCAAACAAAACTAGATTGCTACCATGAGCCTGTGCTTCCTCCAGAGAAGAAGGTATGAACAAGTCTCTCAGGTGATTCTTAGCTCTGTAAAATGCCTCCATCTGCAGTGTTGTTTGTAAGAACTGTGAAAAATATAGTGGGCCCAATCCAGCCAATCCCACCACAGTGAGCTGAAATACAAACTGACAGGCCAGTTTGCAGGAGGTGGCCATGACTGCAGCTGGGCCAGAATGGTGCTGATCTGCCGAGCCAGTGGCTATTTATTGAGCAGTTTGTACATGGTATAACTCACTTTCCCATAGCCCATCCCACTTAAGCCCACTGTTTTATCTTATTTTAACATGGCCTACCCCCATTAATCTTAACAGATGGGTTTCTCTCCAACTGCTTTTCCCATCCACTTCAAAGACACATCATTTTGTTATCTTTACTCCCATCCTTTCTCGAGCAATTCAAGGTATAACAAAATGTCCCATCACTTATCAACCAACCTCCGGGGCTCTGACACAGACATGAAGGCCAGATAAACATTCCATTAGCTGCTCCCTTTGGGTTCCCACACCCATCCCTCTAAATACTATTGTAAGGGATCTTTAAATATTACAGGAAGGCATCAATAGTAGGTAGAAATTTCCAGACAGTTATCTTCTCTGCAGTGTTACTGTGGATCTCCACTGATCCTCAGGCAGTTCAATGAACTTCACCAGAACTGCATCAAACAAGCGAACTCTACCTGGTCCTCCCAACCTGGGCTGACCTCAAAAAAACAGTCCCAGTTGGCCTATCTCCCAGGAAGCCAGGCGATACCCCAGTAGTCCCTGAGGCAAGAGGGCTGAATACCTCCCACACCCCTGAAAGTCTGGAGGTTGTAGGAAAGTCAGAACGTGTCAAACAAGCCTTGCTACCAGTGCAAGGCTAGCACTTCCCAATCAGTGGTGGATGCTGTTGTTCTTTAAACACTATCTGTTGCAACAGCTGCTGGTGGCTTTCCAACAGACTCTACTGCAGATCTAAAACTAGACTGCTTCCAGTCAACGACTTCTCCTTATCTAACCCTTACGAAGGAGGCTGAAGGTATGTCTTATGGTGGTGCAGGAGACATTCCCAACATCTGTCTTGTCTTATCTTCACGGTGGTCTCTCTAGTACAGAGCAGCCCTATGAGAAGCCTCACCTCTACCAGAGCTGGAGTAAATTTTCACTAATCCCAAAAATTCCCAAGGCACACGCTGCAGAGCCCACGGCAAGTCATACCCTGCTCGCTCCTCACGTAGCTGCAGCCCACTGCAGGCAGGTTCCACAGAGCCCTCTGGCTCACTCCTCAAGTGAACGGACCGAAGTGGCTGACTGAAGACTTACTCCTCTAGGAGTGTCTGCTTGGTATGTCCTTGCACATCACCAGCTCACCCCTCTAAAATTCATAGTACATTAGGCCCCTTGTCTAAAAATTAAGTCCCTTGGCTTAATATTTTACTCCTCCCCTTGGCTTTTCAGCACTATGCAGTGGTGTTTACTTTCCTAGAAGGATTCCTGTGTAATTTCTGTAAAGATTATAAGCAGTACCACCAGCCTGCCCCACTTTTAACAGTTCCATAAAATCAATATTTTTACTGTAATGAAAAATCCATTGAAAAATATTTTTCTGCCACATATTTTTACTACTTTTTTGGTACCACTTTTAAAAAACCTATCTCTAATTACCTTCTTGTTCAGAAGATTTTTCATATTGTCATGATTCATTATCGGTATGATTTTAAAACAAAAATATTTGGGCAGAATGTCCTAATTATACTTTACCTTGGTTTATACATATATATGAATATCACTATGTAATACATACATTTGAAAACCCAAAGCCGTCAGATGTTTAAGACCATCTGAAAGCAAACAAAATAAGGAAACTCGCTGAAACAGCAGAAAGAGCAATCCCTCACTGGCTCCTACCTGTGCCTGCAACAGTTACTTATTTCTCTGCTCTGCCTTCTATTGAGACGCGTTAAGGTGCTGTAACATCCGCATGGTGCTTTCTCCGATATTTTTATATTCCAATTATGTAACTGTGCTGCTTGCATAACCGCACCGCCGGTAAATGTAGGATTTATCTAAGCATCAACACGGAGCAGCTCCTCTCAGACCGTTACCGAGTCTCCCTCCCAGCCACCCTCCTGGAGCATGGAGATAAGCCGGGTGCTGTAGTGTCTGTGACGTTCACCCTTTGCAGCCCGGCCGGGAACGTTCAGCCTATGGTAACGTTTGCCTTCATTGCGTCGAATAATGTCACCGAAGAAACCAGGTCTCAGACAGCCTCGCTGAAGCACGCACGGTAGAAACCCACCCAGCTGCCAGACGTCCTCTGTCTGGAGCCGTCTTTCAGGTCTGTCCCGCGTGCTGGGGACCCCGCGGGGTCACCCTGCCCTTTCTCAGCGCTCCTGCGACCCGCACTGCCGCGGCGCAGGGCTGGGCAGCAGCCCCCACAGCTCAGCGGCCCCGACGCGTCCTTTGTGCTTTTGACACCAAATCGCCACCGTGAGGAGGTCTGCTCGCGTGTCCTCGTGCCGGCTGTGCCTGCCCACGGGGCCGCTCGACCGGGGCAGCCGCGGGGCTCTCTCGAGCCCGGCCCCCCGGCCGCACCGCCCTGCGGCCGCATCAATAATTAACGGCGGCTCGGGTGTCCAGCGCCTCCCTTCTCGAGATACTCTACCCGGGGCGGTCGGAGCGTCTCTCTCCGCTCCCCCTGGATGCGCCGCCGGTTTCCAGTTACCGCGATGCCGGGCGGTAGGGCGGGAGGGGCCGCGGTAGTGCTGCCACTGCTCCTGCTGCAATGAGTGATGCTGCCGGGGGCGGTGGCGGAGGAGGAGAAGCGCAGAGCCACCGCGGCTTCTCCACCGGTGGCTGCGGGAACACCGGCTATACGTCGGCCGGGCAGCGGAGGCAGGGCGCGGCAGCGTGCGGCTAAGGGGCCCGGGGCCGGCAGCATGCCGGTAGGGGAAGGGGACAAGGAAGAGGCGTTGCCGCCTCCTCGCTCTGCCGCCCTGCTGCGGTGGGACGAGGTGCCTGAGGACTTCGTGGAGTGCTTCATCCTCTCGGGCTACCGGCGGCTGGACTGCTCGGCGCAGGAGTGCCTGGCCTCGGTGCTTCAGCCCACCAACGAGACTCTTAATGTCTGGACCCACTTCATCCCGCTGCTGTTCTTCCTCAACCGCTTCGGGCGGCTGCTGCTGTGGGGCGCCGGGGATGTGCCCTTTCACCACCCGGCCCTGCTGCCCCTCTGGTGCTATGCCTCGGGGGTGCTGCTCACCTTTGCCATGAGCTGCACGGCCCACCTCTTCAGCTGCCTCTCCCCGCGCCTCCGCGCCACCTTCTACTACCTGGACTACGCCTCCATCAGCTACTATGGCTTTGCCAGCACCGTGGCCTACTCCTACTACCTGCTGCCAAGCCTGAGCCTGATGGACCCCCGTGTCATGAGCCATTATCTGCAGCAGCAGCTGGGCTGGCAGCTGGACTGCAGCCTGCCCATCAAGGCCTACCTTGCCCTGATGCTGCCTGTGGCCCTGGTGCTGGCTGTGGGCTGCACAGCCGCCTGCTGCCACAGCCGTGCCACCTGCTGTGCCTACCCCTTTGCTATACGCACCTTTGTCTTCGTCATGCCACTGAGCATGGCCTGCCCCATCATGCTGGAGAGCCTCCTCTTTGACCTTCGCACCCACAACCCCACTCTCTTCATCTACTTCTACCGACGCTACTTCTGGCTGCTGGTGGCTGCCTTCTTCAACGTCAGCAAAATCCCTGAGCGGATCCAGCCAGGGCTCTTCGACATTGTGGGACACAGCCATCAACTTTTCCACATCTTTACCTTTCTCAGCATATATGACCAGATGCACTACGTGGAGGAGGGTCTGGCCGAGTTCCTCAAGGCACCCCAGGCTGCCCCCACCTACCTGGGCACGATGGGATATATGCTGCTCCTGACGATCTGCCTGGCCATGGTCGTCAGGAGGTTCCTCAACATCACAGACCTCTGTAAGCAGGACTAGCTAGGCTGCCAAGCCTCAGGACAGCAACCACCATACCAGTCACCCTTGAGCTGGAGACCCTCGAGATGATGACCTTCAGACTGGCCCTACCATGTCCTGAAGATGCTGTGAAGCCTGGGAGAGATGCACCTGTGGAAGAGCCAGGTCCCTTTTGTGGAGTGTTACCAGAATAAATGACCAGGTGGAACTGCTTGTGCTCTTTAAACTACTAGGTTACCAAGGGAAGTAAATGCTTAACAGTACGTTACTGCTTAGAGTAGAAGCTGAAATAATTTAGCTCTGCTACTAGGAAGAATGCATGGACTGTGAATGCCACTTACTAATTTCATAACAACTAGATATAAAATAGCTCTTGGATATACATATATATATTTATATATCTAGCTATATATTTATTAGCTACATATATGGGTGTGTATATATACACACCTGAAGACACTTGTGCAATGATTACTCAGACTTGATTAATCAACTCCTACGTCAAATTTCCTAGCAGATTATGCACTGGCATTTATCTTCCTCTGTGATACTTTAACAAGCCTTTGCAGCCACATACTGGATTTTAAATGCAAACAAATCAATAGCTATCTATAGTTTTTAAGGTCTTGCAGCCAGGGAACAATAGGTTTAGCAGAGAGAGGAAAACCAGCTGTGAATTATTACAGAATTACCAGCTGATGGAGAGACTTTAATTAGACAGTGAGTGGTTGGTGTAGCCACTCAGATAATAAAATAAAGGGATATGTAAAATAACTGAACCAGAAAGGGGCCAAACTAGTTTCAAGTGGGGGCAGGGAGGAGAAGGGCACTGCATAATGGCATAGCTCTTTCCCCAGCATGTCAGGAACATCTGTTGTGTTAAGGAGGTTGCTAAGGGGCCCCTTCATCTTCCCTGGTAAATCACTCTCAAATCAGCCCTTTAGCATCAAAGTCAGATGCCAGACTTTCTGTAAGCTCCTGCCAAGCTCAGTGGGAGTTTTGTGGATGTAAAGAGAGGAGCTGATGCATGAGGTCTCATTCTGGATCTTTTAAAGAATGACATGGAACTGGTTTCTCTGCTCTTTAATTAGTACACTGTCATATTTACCATTCTAAAACTAGTTGCAGAATAACGTGCTGCTTAATCTGAGTTCTAGACCTAAAATCTCTCTCTGCAAGTACCAAACACTGGCACTTTCATTCCTCACCTTTTCCTATTTTGATTAGTTGTGGCTGCAGCTGAGTTTGAAGACCTCATTCAGAAGTTTTGAGGGAGTTCAAAGACAAGAATTATGAGATATTTTCCAAATCTTTTCACACTAACCCAGGTATTGTCCTTCTCACATGACAAATAGCTAACTATAGATTGAACTTAACCTCTATATATAATAGAGACATTTTTGTAAACTATTTGCAAACTTTATAGACAGATGTATTTTGATTTTGTCCAACAGAACAAGTGACAAATATGCAGTATATGGAACACAAGGGAGTTAAAACTTTAAGTTTAGGTGAGAAACTATTCATATGCCCCATTTAAGAAAGAAAAAAAAAAAAAGGGCGATACTTGCTTAGGAAACACTGGTATCATACTGCACAATAGTGTGTTGGCTCTTTAACTCAGCCTCTTTGCCCATATAGTTGAAACAGATTTCTGCTTGGGCCTTTCCCATTTTCATGGACATGACATCCAAACCCCAAGAAAATATTTTGAGTCCAGTTCCTTAGTCTTCTCTAAGACAAAGTCCCCTTTGTTTATAATAGGAATATAGGAAGGACCAATAATAGATATTAATCATCTAGAGATGATTAATATAGGTTAGAATAATCACAGAAACCAGTAATTGAAATGTCTTGTACGGTATCAGTTTTGTTAAATCTTTGGTATGAAAAAGCATACGCTGAAAGGAAACTACACCCACTTAGTTTTATCACAACCCATTTAACTATAATTGTTTGAGTCTTTGAGATTCTCAGTGAATTATGAGAATGGCCTAACAATAATACCCTTTTCCAGGCACAATTCTGCCAGTATATAATTTGTTGTAGGGCCACATGTGGTCTCTTACAGAGACTGGCTAGATTTTTCTCAAACAGCAATTCCCAAACTGTGGCCTCTTGAGTTACCACTGATAGGCCATGAAAACCAGCATGGCCCCTTGTGGCTGTCAGTGTTCTATTTTAATTTGCCAACCTGCATTAAAAGAAAATGAAAACTACACAAAGTATTTTTAGCTTTACATCTTTTTATTAACTTCTGTTGTACACATGACATTGCTTTATTCAGCCACTAATAAAACAGAAAATGATCTGTGCTATTGGAAGAGGAGGCTGGTTCACAATACTGTTATGCTTGAAATATGCTTTAGTTTGTGAAAAAACACTGGAAACTTAGAAAACAAATGGATCAAGACCCGTAACAGTGTCATCCTATGAATTTTGACAACTGCAAAAAGAGGTCACAATCTTTGAGATGTGCTGTATTCAAGTTAAAATAATAGAGGCAAAGTGGAGCTCAATGACTCATCCAAGTTTCAAAACTAATTATGTAGAAAGTGTTTGCCAGGGAGATGCCACTAGCATGTCTAACTAGCAATTAAGAAGTAAGAAAGAAATCAAAAAGGCCAGGGAGTCTCAGCAGTAGAAGACAGCTCAGAAACAAGAGCAAAATCCAAATGTAATTTAAAAAAAAAAAAAAAAAAGGTTTTAAAGCATACTGTATAATGAATTATGTTTGTGTTTGTTATTCACAATATAGAGGACATTTTAAGAGGCAGTGTTAAAAAAGGCTGTTGCTAACTCATAAAAATACATTTGATATTTGCAGTTAGGCCACACAGGGTCACCTCTATATATATATATCAACAACAGACAACAGTGTAAAGGTTGGATTGCAAGCAACTGCAGTTTTACTGGACTCCTACTGCTGTTATAGGATTTCCTTGTAAGCCCCAGCCGTGCTGTAGCTTTGGTACCTGGCTCTGACAGTAAGGATATTTCTCTCTTTACAAGTTTATGTTGGCAAAATGTTGAGGCACATGTATAAGCCTGAGCACTTTGTGGAAGTATTTGTAAATGCTAGTTGCAGGTACTGCTCTCTGAGCCATTGTAAGCAGGCTATGTGAATCAGGAGTGAATGGGTACAGGGAGATGTGATTAGATTTTAAGAGTTCTAATTTATGTGTGTTTGCTTAAAATGTGGCTACAAATCAAAAAGTTACAGCAAGTGTAGAGAATATCTAGGGAAATGCTTGAATGTCTGTGTTTACTCAGCGAAGGACATGTATGTAGATAATTGTTCTGTTTTCCATGTCCAGTAGTCATTCTCTGTAAACACAGAACAAAACTGAGAGGTTAAAACTGGAACAGTATATCTATAATTATAGTGCTTGACTTTGCTTTTATAGAAGTGAATGTCAACATAGACGTGGCTTGTAAGGGAGCGAGATCTCATTGTGGTATGAAAGCATATCTGGTTGAACATCTGTAAGCATGTCCAGAGCTTAAAAATGAGGCCTCAAGTGCAGACTACATGTATAAAGACCCCCTAGAAAACAAAATGTTTTGCCTAAGTATCTGTCACAACATTTTTATTGCCTGAGTACATGGCATAAGTTCTACACTGGGGACTCCATAGCTCATCTTTAAAACCTAAAAGATTTTTCAGGCCTCCTGTGGTGGAATCTGTGTGGAAGAGGACAAGGTGAGGACTGGAAATGCCTATGGGTCTTTCCATCTTCGTCCAACACTGATTTCAGACTGACATACCTGTGCCAATGTGAACTGACTGTTGATGTTCCCAGAGTGATAGTGGTACAGATGCTCCCCTTTGCAATCAGCATGTGCCTAGAACTGCAGTCTAGTCAATGGCATGTATTCAATAAGCCAAACTCCTGGGCACTTCAAGTAACCTGTAAGCTTCAAGCTTACCTTCGTATCAGATCAGCATGCCTGGTCTGCAGCACTTACTCCATGGTGATGCACTATTTCTTCTTCTGTAGTGTATTCATTTGAATGTCACCATCCAGGATATCTGTGCAGCTCTCAGCTGCTTTGTTATCAAGACTGGAGTCTGCAGTCTGGAAACAAAGGGAAAAGTTTCATCTGCATGCTGCACTTCTAGAAATTTAGCAATTATAAGTAGAAGCACATTGAGTTTTGCTAAAAAAGATAGTTTTGCTTAGTTGTCCAAGTGTTGTGCTTATTATTTATTTGCTGAATTCAGCTACTCTGTTGGGCTTTTGTCAACAGTGCATCTGCAAAAAATGACAGTATGAAAGTTTTAATTCCTGTTTAAGTAAACTCTGAGGTAGCACATTCATAAAGTATTATTGCACTTGACTCAGTTGATTACCATGCACATGTCTTACAGAAGCAAAGCATACCTGTAGTAATTGCCCAGATTATATCTTTTTTCATTGTCTATGAGAGTTAAAATGACCAAGTGGCTGCTACCAAGCTGAGGAGTCAGGCACTCCCAGGTCCTTGTCCCTGCTTTGCCACTATCTGTTCTGTAATGTTGGGCAAGTTGTTTAAACTCTGTCCATTTTGAATGAATTTAACTCATGTAAAACACTGGAATTGTACCAGGGTTGAATTTGAGCCTTGGTGTCTCAGTTTCCACATCTGTAAGATGGGGAGAATATACCTTACCTACCTCGCAGGGTTGCTCTGAAGACTAGCTAATGTTTGTAAAGCACTTAAAAATGCAAAGACCCTCCTAGGTGCTACGAAGAAATATTACTGAACTCCAGCAGAGAGAATGTTATATTTTTCCATAGTTCTTCATCTCACAGGAAGAGGAACATTGAACGTTTTTAGATCATGAACTCACGGGACAAACCCTTGTCATGGGTATGCTTCTAGGAGGTTCACATCCTGTGTCCTTTGGAGCTGATGACAAAATTTTCAAGACCTAAGCAGTAATAAACAGGCTGACTAAATGTTTGAGGGTCAGGAATAAAGAGACATTCTCACTGGTGACTTGTACTGAGGGGAATTGTAATGCTGACATGAGGCCTTGTTGTTCTTTTAGCCATGGATTGTACTCCAGTTACCATGAAAAAATGGAACAGGGTTTCCCATCAGTGTCTGTAAGATTATGGTTATGTCTCAGTGGCCAATGGGAATTTTAACCTACTTCAAGCTACTTCTTTTCAGAATAAAAAGACCTCAAATAAATGAATCTTTTATCGTAAACATGCGTAATCACTTGGGAACCTAAAATTATATTGATAGACAAACTTTCTCTTTTCCCCTCCCAAAACAAACAACATGGAGCCAGTCCTACTTTCCAGAGAAAACTGAACTTGGATCTTCTTATCACATATGTTTACTCTTCCTTTGCCATGGAGCCCTGACTAAGCATATTGCTAACCCACTTTTCCCTTCTCTTGGAAGGACTGATACAAACAGCACCATTGAGTAAAGGACAATGTTTTTAAGAGCTTTTCTAACTGGTAGCAGTAGTGGAGACAGAAAAAGACAACAAAGACATCAAAGGGTTTGAGGGGTTTGTTAAGGCATCTACCATTAGAAATTCACCCTATCCAAGTATATTCCTAGTTTCTGCTAGACATCTGCAAGTCAGGGCTACACAACTGACACCCAAGTTACAGCTGAGGTATTACCCTCTTCTCCTCAGATGAGATGTCAGAAGCTGAGGAAATGTCACGTGCACTGAAAAACACAGATCTCCATTGAAGACATTAGTGTCTTGAAGCTGGGTATGGAATAGAGTTATTTTCACAACTTGCTTAGACAGATGCTGCTGCATTCCACTGAATTCAATGACCAAGACAAAAGAAGCAGGCTTCTGCTCAAAGTACCCTCTAAGGAAAAAAACACCAGCAGACTTTTGCTTTCAGGGCAATTGCTTCCTGGTCCCTGCTCAGAACATTGAGGGCTATGAAGTAGGGCTTTGCTATTTCACGTGAACGCCTTAGCATTTGTGGTTGTAGCTAGGAGTTAATAGTATGGAGAAACAGTTTATAGCAAGTCGGTTCTGTCTGCTAGAGATTAAAGCATGCTTTTTAGTAAGAGATAGCACATTTAAGGGTCTGTGCATGCAATGAACAAAAAAAAAGTGTGAATTTTGTCTGATTCCGTTGGGAGGGTTTGAAAATTTACTCTTTGTACACTTTTGGATGCTGACTACTCTATGTAACTACTATGCATTTTTAGCAGAAAGGGTGTGAGCTATAAATAAAGTTGATTCTGAATTCATTTTTGCAGAAATGTATTTGTACTTTTTTTTTTCATTTCTTCATATAAATCAGTGTGACATCTGTAGGCTCAGAAATGTGTTGAATGTAGTTATCTTCAAACACAGATGCTGTTAGCATAAGTACAGGAACTTCCACTTCTTGTATAGTGGTGTTGGTATTTCTGAAAACACTACCACAGCAAAAGTGTTGGTGCCATTTTATTGCCTTTTATGTTTTAAAGCAATAAAACAGCATCATTTCCTTTTCAGTTCTTCAGTATATGCTAATAAATGATAGGCATCCCTGGCATATTAAAATTCATTAGTGTGCATAAAAAGATCAGTGATCTGCTTATGGTGCTCACTGAAAAATCATTAAACTGATAGCAGTGACTACGTCAAGAATCACAGCAGAATATTGACTGCAAAATGAAGAGGTCTATTTGACATCAAATAAAACCTCCCATTTGGCAGACTAGGAATGTTCCAAGTGGGAGAATGTTGTTTTCAGTCCAAGTCAGGCACCAGAAAGCTCTCAATGAACTGCAATTATATAAAGTATCTGCTTTAAGCTTCTCTGTCAAAATTCATCAGGACACAGTGTATCCCAACGTAACTGCAGGCACTATCTGCTATTGCTAAGGCTGAACACAATGAAAAACTGTAGGTTATTCTGGATGAGGTATCTAGAATTCCTTCCAAAGTTTTAGAATTATTGAGAGCTCTTATTTGCAGAGTTTGTACAGCCTATTGGAAATATAACAATAAGGTATTTGATGAGCCCAGCAAAAACATCCACTGCCACCTCACAAATGACTGCATCCTGCAAATGCTTCAGAAGACTGCATCCTACTGTTAGCATATAAGACCTTTCATAAAGTTATCAGTGGGCTCTGAATCTGACTGCTGACACAAACATGCTGGAGGAAAACCTCACAACGCTGATGGAAGCATTGAGGATGGCAAAATACTGAGCAGAATGAAAAGCAACAGAAGTCACTACTAGGACAGGGAAGTTACTGAGGTCAGTGCCTCAGCCTTCAATTGAGATGCCATCATAGTTACTCTGATAGCCAACTGGAAATCTGAAGGTAATCTGAGTTTTGTTACTATGACATCACTTCTTTGACAAGGGGCCCTAAAACTGTATCTGTGGAGGAACAAATGGACATGATACACAGCTTTACCCTTTAGGTTGAAGGATGTAACTGTAAAAGATAATGTATGGTATAAAGGATGTAGGATAATGTATGGTTAGCAGAATCTATGAGTGGAGATGAAACTCATTTGAAAAATAAAAGCTAGTAAAAAATGAAAAGCAAGTCAATATTAATGCTAAGGCTAAAGCTTGGTTTTGGTAAGGAGAGCCTCTGGGGCAGACAGTAGAGATGCACTCTTCTGCATCAGAAAGCCTTCTATTACAAGGCAGATTTCTTATCAGGAGTGGCAGTACCCTTCTGTTAGTGGGGAGCTGGAAATACTTCTCTTGCCAGGGAGCACAGCCCTTAGGTATATATAACATATACTTTGCAGGAGAATGACATCATCACACAGTATTTCTGGAAATCGAACAATTTTTATAGACTTCTCTAAGTTCTTCTGTCTCCAGGTTCTAATAATTTTGTATTCCTCCCAATTCATGAAATATGTAAATATAGTTTTCCTTTATTTTTTGTATTAAGCATATTTGCCATCTGTTATCCTCTGTTTGCTAGGAAGCATCTATTCTCAGTCTCTTCTGTTGTCCTGAGGAGCTGGGCAATGCCACTTGTGTAAGAAGAAAACCACTAACATTTTCCTCTTTATATGCTGAGCTTTCTGCACCTGCAGTCCTGGGGCTACAGAATTCTACCACTGGCACACAGTAGTGTCTCAAAATCTCAACTTTTCAGCAGCACTTGGAAAGACAACTATGAAACATCAGTGGGGTGGATAACAAGCACCAATATCTGAAGCACTCAGAAATCCTGTAAATAACAAACAGGTCCCTGGGATAGCTTCTCTCATACCTTTGTACACATGAGCATTCTCTCTCTCTTGTAATCCCAAATTTAGTACAGCTCATGCTCAACTTTAATATGAATATATGTTTGTCTTTGCTCATTCACAGGGGTGAACTTTTCCTCGTGTTTAAATTTGCTATAGAAGCAGAGCCCTAATGAGCAAACAGTGCCAGGGAAATGCTGCCAGTGAGAGTCTGGCACAGCAAACTGTGTCATTCAGCCCAAAGGCGGTCTCCCACCTCCCAACACCCAGTACTCACATTCCCTCCTTTGCTGTAGTCCTTTGAAGAGTCCTCCTTTCAGGCCATTGTCTGAAAGATTTTAATAGAAAACAAAGGGCAAATTACATATGTAAAAGGTAGAAATGCACCAGCTTAGTCATAAACCTACAAGTTTTCCAATTGTAGCAATTAGAATAACAAAGTATTGGGTTATATACAATCTGGTAGAAAACCATAACTTGGAGTAAACCACTCTGGAGCAGTAATCAGACTCATTGAGCACTATAAAATACATTCACTTGCCAACCTGGTTAAAAAGAATGTTTATTTCTGTGTTGTATAGACTCAAACACAGAACCCAAATATTCTGTGCAGAATACCATTGTCTCCAGCAATAGACCACTTTCCTTTCACTTTGAGTATTCCACCCCAAGAGAAGCATGCCACTTTTTTTTTTTTGTTTTTTTTTAAAGTTGAGTTTGGACAACAACAAAAAAAAAAAAAGTAATTGAACTTAACTGATTTCAGTGGAATATAGGGAATTGAAGGTATACAAGAGTGGAAAATCTCCTCAAATGTAATATTCAGGTTGTGTAATTGAGATCACATAAGGTCACATTTAGCTCGGCACTGTGAAGAGTGTGTTCCTTTATTCAGACATAAGGCCCAATTACTTACATAGTAAATGTGTTCAGAGAGCATGTTTATGGAAAAAATAGTGCCCTACATACTTTGGTTGAGGTCCCCAGCTGTTACCAACAAGAAATTTTCAGTTTTACCTATTAATGGAAGAAAATGGAAAAATTAATCTTACAGAGTTAAAAAGAATTGTTGATTTTGATTCTGCTGGCAAACTTGTTACATAGGTTTGCACAAAGCAAATGAACTGGTGGACTTACAAATATTACCAAGTGAAGCAATCAATACATTGTCTTATGAAAGTCACAGTGACTTTCTCCAAGCAGAGTTACTGAAGGCCCACAGTGAATCTGGCTGTCTCACATTTACAGCAGTTGTGGCTTGGAGTGCATGTCTTCTGTGCAAAGTGCTGGATGTCCATCCAGCAGGATAAAATGCAATTTATTGTTGGTATTAAATAACCTCAAGGAATGTCATCTATGAGCCAGATATGCACATATAGCTAATAAATACTTCTGATTTTCAGGCTGTGTGTCATGCTTTCTAGCTTCAGTGTCAGGACATAACTGCCAGATATGTTTTGGATATGAGTGGCTTCAAGCTTATTACTCAACATTAAGCTCTCTTTGGTTTAAAAACCATTTCAGTCGCTCCGTATCTCTTGAATGAAACAAACTGCAAAAGTCAGTCAGGTAAATGAAGTCTCTGAGGTGAAAAGTTCCCACTGTAACAGATTAGTGGTAGTGACTTAGGATCTAAATTCACAAACAAGCACCAGACTCAATTCTCTTCCCTTTGCATTTTGTGTGGAAGGCAGAAAGAGGCTGGAGAAAAATTCTGGCTAGTAAACAGCCCTCTGACCCTACTTACTCCCTTATCACATTACTCTAGTACTGGCACAGAGGATGCAATAGGAATGCAGAGTGACACCACACATCTCCTCTATGCTGCACTAGTCCGTATGTAGTTGCACTGTACCATATGTGCAATGATCCCATGAGGGTTGCCCCTTCACACGAGTCCAAGCAGCCCAAGAACCACACAGTTACAGCCCTGCCTGCCTCCTGTGCCAGCTGAACTTCAGAATAAATAGATTCAGGACTGCTGTTCCAAAGAACACTTTGCAGCTTCAGTTTGTGCCCGGGAGACCTGTGGAGGACACTGAGGTCAACCAACAGGAGTTTCTAAGCAAGGTTTGGTATCACTTTTAAGAAAACAATCCTCAGATTTTCAATTTTTGGAGCCATGTGCTCCAAAATCTCAGAATTTGATCGAACCCCTGTTTTTTCACCAGCCTGATATGAAAACAAGACAAAATTAATAATTCACATATATTGAAAAATGTCAATTCAGATTTTTTTTTTTTAATCTGCCCCAGTCATTGCACAGACCTGCATAGTAGTATGTGTGAAGATCAAATGAATTGTGGCACAGTGTCTATTTTAAAACAAACTGGCTGCAGTGAATTTTGGAAGCCAGCTGGCATGGTGGTGGGTCTGGCAGTTGCAGCGAGGCCAAAGGCTAGGCAGCAGAGCCACCAGGAGGAGCGCGCAGACCGCTCCGGGGTGCAGGGATGTCCCTGCAGCAAAGCCAGAGGGAAGCTGTATGGCTCCAGCAAGGACACATTTTTTCCATGGTAGCTGGCTGCTGTGTTTCTCATTTGCAGCTCACACATGGGAACGTAGGAATGCTCACTAGGTGCCTTTGCCCACTGGCCTGTTTTCTCTCGATGCTGCACATCTGATGAAAGCACTGCCCTTTGTGGGTCCCTCACTATTGGACATCTCTACTGCACCCAGGCTTATCTGGAAGGGATGCTCCATCCATATAATGCTTTCAGGGAGAAGCTGGCACAGATAGCCTGATAGTCTGGCAAAAATAATGTCTTAGAGGCAGCTGCTTGCTGATATAATCCCATATGAAAAGGAAAACTGTTTTGGAGGGGATGACGCTGCCCTCTTAGGCATTCCTGGAACTTAAACCAAGAATGAGTCAGTCAGAGCAAGAGTATGTGTGTTGACTTTTTACTTCAACATACTGACTAAAGTAAGTTCATTTGTTCTATTTCCTTCACCACATACATACCACAGCAGATAGAGATTAACATACCTATGAGAATTACATATCAGTTTAAAACCAATGTGTGCTAAATGAGCAAAGAAACAAAACAGGCACCAGGTCAAAAAAATTCCTAAAAGTACCCCCTTGTGCAGGATTTCATCCTCCAGTACCTGCAAGGCTTCAAGGTTGAGAATTTTTAAGTCATCAGTTCAGAAATATTTCCACCCTGGCCCAGAACTTTCTGTGAGGATTTCTCAGGACAAATTTGAGGCAGGTGTGTGAGGCCAGCCCTAGGAAAGCCCAAGTTAGCCACAAGGCACACACGTGGTTGGCATGATGCCATGTCTACCCTGCCACAGTTGACCTGTCACCTACTGGATGTGAACAGCTTTTTTATTCTGCCATTCATTTTTCAGACTGCTCTATGTAGGTACAGCCTACATACCATGGTCTCAGCTAATGTCAAACAATGTGCACCTATTCCATGCTACAATTTTCAACACCTAAAACATAAAAAAAGTCTTAAACTTTTTTTTTTTTTGCCATAAAACTCATTTTGGCTAGCAACACTTTGCTCCCAGTCTGCAGCCAAAGTCACACAGCACCTTTGAGACAGCCATGCTTTTCTTCCACTATTTATCCTTTGAATAATCCTGTTCTGGGCACAAGCACAAGCCAGAGCTGCCCTGAAGCTGTCGGATGATCTCCACAGTCCTTGTCAAAGCTGGGATATGAGTGAGCCTGGTCAACTCGTTTCTCATATAACACATGCAAAAGTGGTTTACAGTATGAGCTCCTGTGTGAGCTGCACAATGATCCTGCCTCTTGTGCTGGCACAAGCTGTGCGAGCAGCCTTGCTGCATGGCTAGCATGGCATCAGAGTTTTTCTAAATTTCTTTACTACGCCAGTTTGTTTCTTTCAAAACTGTTTCCCCAGCTATTTATTTATTCACTCTTTCCAACCTCACTTCACTAGGCCATTACTTTCTCTTTACAAATTTGAAGCCAGACACAGTATTTCTTCAGCTCTGACTCCTTACGGCAACCCCAACAACTGCCTCAAATGTAGGTAGAAGTGCTCCAAGAAAAAACAAGGTGAAGCAGATAGCAAGAGTGTCCATGCTGTGCAAGTGACACTTCTCCCTGTGTGAGTGCCATACCAATGCCCTGCCTGAGGAGTCTTGTTAACATTGTGTAGCTATGTGTACTGCTGTCATGCAGATCAGCCATACAGCTGACTTCCTAACGTGGCCTTTCGATAGTTTTCTCTTCTCTTACATGAGTGGTTGTATTAGCACTAAAGAAGAGTAAAGAACTCTACACCTCACCTGGAGGATGGTCAAAATGTGGCATCATGCAATGCTGCCTGTACATTCACTTGAAACCAGCAATAACAACAATCAGTTTATTCTGACATGCCATTGGAAACCGAATGGAATTCCTCGCACAATCTGTCCATAGGTAAGAGTTCTCTGGATGTTTCAAACAAACTATACAAACTAAGTCTACATACAAAATATCCTTGAGGGTGAAATTCTAGACTCCAAAGAATTTGCTTTGGTAATGACAAGATTTATCACCTCTCTTCAACAGATTTTGTTCTTAGGGTATCAGTCATCATTTTTTTGTCAACCCATTTTGCCTATCTCAACATGACTGATTGACTTGCAAGTCTGATCAGTCAGAATCCAGAGGCCTAACCGCGTTTTCTGACAACAATTGCAGGGATTTATTCTCAACCAGGAGTGTGAAAAATGTTCTAATCTTTTATGTTCAATGTCAAACATAACAGGTTTCTAATAATAGAACAGCCGCAATCTGTCCGAGCTATTCCAGCCCTGGATTTGCCGCAGGAAGCATCTCGTTAGATGACAGCCAATGCAGCAAACAGTGACTTAATGCAGTAAACACTGACTCTTCCTGGTGACAAGGTAAGAACAGAAAGATTTCACATGTTGGGAAGTTTTCTTATCTGCAGCAGTGTTCTGGAAGATTTAGCAGGGTGAGTTTCAGTGAAATACTTACAATTCCTCTTACACCCATTACCACAGCACGCACCGAACACTGAGGGTTTCATGTGGCCCTTTGTAAGCAAGAAGGAGTCTCATCTGCAGGGTGTGCTGACGCTAAGTCTTGAGCTTCAGACCCCACTTAAAATTGTGCATTCAAATATTTTTATTTTATGATGGAAACATAATGGGAAGAAAAGGGGGGATACTGGGGAAATACAACTATTCCAACATTATCTCTTGATTCAAAGAACTTTCTTGAAAATTCCCACATGCCCTTAGATTACTCTCATGCAAAAATCAAGCTGTAAAGGATCAGCTGCTTTGGGGCTACCTGTTAACAAAATAAATAGTTTTAAGCCATTGCTCAGCTTGGACTACTGCAGGTAATACTCTAGCCTAATTCTCTGGCCCAGCTGGCATTACAGTGCAATGTTCTCACCAGTGCTCATTTGAATAGCCATTTTAAGCCTGAACAGAATTTGTGTGACACCACAGACATACAGGAAGGGAAATAATTGATGCAGAGGTGCTGGGCTTCATGACTTTCTGAGCTATATGCAAAACCCTCATCCTGTCATATCCTAGTCTCATGCTTTCTGCTGTGCAGCCCCACCATCCCAGTTTGTATCCTCTACCACCAGGAGAGTGAGCTGAGGCAATGAGGCAGGTTAAGCCCAGCATGCTGCAGCCACAGCCCACAGTCAGGAGCAGAGCTGAACAGTTAGGAGGTTGTGGTTGAAAACTATTATCAGAAACCCAAACCACATCTGCAGAGCTGCAGAGATTTAAATCTGCAGTACCCGCACACCCAGAACCTGGACCATGAGAGGAGATCATTTCCTGTGAGCACCAGGCCAGTGACAGCGAGTTTGAACCATGATTTGATAGCTGGTGGTGACTCACTGCACTCCTTCTCCAAGTTCAGTTGCATCCCCTTAGCCCAAAGTCTGTTTCCTGGTCTAAGCCTGGGCTTTGTAGAAGGCTCTGTGATAAACACATCAGAGCAGCAGGAGCAACAGAGAAATGCTACTTCCTCCAAGAATATATACATCCAGTACATTTGCTTACTGTGGTTTTGTACATATTGTCATATCTGCAATTAACTTTTTTCCATATTTCAGACTGAAAAAGTAAAATAGACTATATTCAGAATATGTGTGTGCCATTGTGCTTCCATTTCTTCTCTATAACACTGGGTACATTGTGTACCCCTACCTCGAGGAATTTAGTAAGGTAAGAGAGAGGCACCGGAGCATTTTCAAAAGACATCAGCTATAGCTGTGTGCCAGTCTCACACTGAATTTCAACAGGAATGCAGTTCTGGAAAAATGTGTTACATCTAGTTTTGTGACCACTGCAATTGCTGTAGTCTCTCTTCGACAGAATTTGTGATTTCTTCTTAGAGAAGAAATCTCCATACAGGAAAGATGCTAGCATATTCAGTAATTCTGCATCCCCTTGCTATGTTTTTAGACATACTAACACTTATAAATTTGTTGTCATCATCTACTTTCTGCATATCTTACTCTACAAGCTGTTTTTCCTGGTCTATTTCCACAACACACCTCCTTTTGTCTAAATCTTAATATAGATTCTGCACCAATTTTAACTTGCTCACTGTTCTATCAGCTACATATACCAGGCTGAGTGCAGATCTTGCTGCTCAGTTACTCTGCTTTCACCTGCCAGAACCTATGTAAGATTTAAGTCCTTAACTTTCAAGTATTCATATTCAAGTTTTCACATAAGCTGCATAGATGTGGAAATCTGTTCTGTCCCTTCCATTTCCAGATTTCAAGACAGAAACTTCTCTGCTTTTGCAGCACCTTTCCTTCAAAATTTTCTTGGAAAGTGTTTTATATGAAAAGATATTTTGTAAATGTTTTTAAAGGTATTGTTCTGCTGTCAAGAATTTATTTCCAGATATCACACAATATTGTGCTTAAACTCTACAGTCCCCTGAAAGACCTTCCACACTCTATGATGTGGGGAGTTTTTGTTTTATGAGTAATTTTATTGGGAAAATACATGACTAACAAAAAGGATATGACTCTATGCTTAATGTAACATGAATTATTACACTATTTACTGCTGAGCTTTAAAAACAGTTTTCAGACAGCTCTGGTTTTGTTGACTAAATCTTTAAACCTCTTACGATCTTTTTCGCTCCATCCTTAAAGCCAGAGGTGATGAATTTCTAATTCCTGAAGCCAACTTTTGTCAGACTGGGCATAGAATTCTGTAGGTTAGAAGGTGAAACTCATTGCTTGGCAGCCCTAAAAAAGTGCCCATTTGAAGTTCCCTTGTTTTGACAGCTTAAGAAAGTAGCTTCTATCAGTCTTGAATAGCTCACTGCAGTAACAGTGAGCAGTGAGTGAGCAATGTAACATGCAGCCAAATGCCTTCAAATGTTTTTGGCAATGATCCACTTATGCAACTGGGAGAGGGTGAACAGAGAGGGACCAGATAGGGTGTTTGTGCTATACCCTCCATTGCCTGCATCTAGTGTCCAGCTGCCCAAAACCAGCACATGGAGCCTGACAGTCCACCTGAAAGGTAGAAGAGATCTGTAGGAGACTAAAGGCAAGATGATAAACAGGATGCCAACACGAAGAGCTTTGGGCTGGAGCACTCAAAGGTGACTATCTCCCCAGCTCTGGATAAAACACATCTCTTCGCTGTGAGCCATGAGGAGCTCTCAGCACACTTCCCATCCTGGCTTGCTACTGCTTCTCTAAAAACTCTGAATGGGATGTTGCCTGAGGCCAAGCAGAGAAGCAATGTCTGTGTCCCCTTCATCTGCTAGTAGCTGTAACACCACTGCCATAAAAGCCAGGCTGATGGATCTGATGCCTGACTTCAGCAGAGATTCACCGCTGGAAAACCCAGGGCTTCTCAACCATTCAGCACTGAGTTTCACAAACGCAGTGGTGGAAGAGTTGTCACAGGGATCTACCTTCTTAAAGTGCAGATCTCATGAGGATAACAACTCTCTACTAACTGTTGCTTGGCATATTCATCTTTTGGTTCAGATCGTATTGTTATCCTACTCTTCAGTCCCATCATATAGCTACTTCTGTTGTATGCTAGCCACCAGGAGAATTTTGGCTTAGGAGTCACTTTACACAGAAGTCTGGAAAAGAGAAATACAGAACTATCCAAGCAAACAGTAGGAGCCCATCTCTGTGTCAGTAACAGTTAAGTGTCTGTATGGAAAATGTATCTCCAAGCAAAGTCACAGCAATGCACTGGAATTATCTATGGTTTTCTGTGAGTTCTCTGACATTAACTTGCATGAGCTGTAAGGAAACGTAAGAAAAGTGTGTCACATTGTCTACTTCACAAATTGATAGAGAGAGCAGTTCTCAGCCTGCTTGTAGCTTACTCCTCCTGTCTCTTAGCCTTGAATAAGAATTTGCTCTCTGAAACATTGTCTGTCTTTTCAGCTGGTCCAATGAAAACTCATCTGCACCTAAGATTCTTGGATTGCTTGATGTCTTTGGTAATCACACTGCAAAAACATTACTGCCAGAGCCCCATACAGCTATGACTATTTAACTGTCAGGCAGGTCTCAAGAGTTCTTTATTCCTGTCAGACAAACTATTATAGAGCAGTATTCTCCAAGAGACAGATCTGCTTGTGGAACATATAAATAGTGTTTTTCCTTCCATCGATGTCAATAGGAGCAAGGCTGGAGGTACAGTGTTATGAGATGCTAAGTTCTTAAAATATGCTCTGAATTATTTCTATTTTAAGAGCTGTTTTGCTTTGGAGGCTGAAAGGTCTGTTCACTTAATATGAAGAACAAGGCCTGTTTCAAAGATGTGGAAGAACAGCTATTCATCCAAAGGCTTTGCTATTTCAGGAATAATCTCTAAATTATTTTAAGAGTTTGTTTAAACTCTTGTTAACTATATCTGGCAGATTTCTCACTAATGCATTATTATTTTTTTAGCCTTCTTCATTACTGCAAGGAAATTTGTTGGGGGGACAGGACTTGTCACTTCTCCTGTTTCACACTGTTCTACTTTGTACAAATAGTTACACACTCATTGGGTCTGGGACTAACACCCTCACCTTCCCCAGGAGAGTTACTGAATCACCAAACTAGAACATTGTTTTTTCTCTCACCAGCTGGCTCCATGAATATTTGTGTACTTTACAAAGTGGGACTGTTTCAGTCCAAGGGGCTGGTGGTCAGGTCACTGCTGTGAGGCAGAATGCTAATATGAATATGGAGGACACAAGGTGTGTTTGGTTTGATAGTTCTACATTTCTCTTTTCTGGACATAAAAGCTGGATATGAAAAGTAAAAATAAAAAAGAGCAGAAAAGAAAGAAAAGAGAGAGACTGCTTCATCCAAGAAACAAGTGTTTGCATTTAGCGGTTATTTTTGTTTGGGTTTGTTGAAGTTTTTTTATAAAACTTAACAACCCATTTTTAACAAACAATACAGGTCTTCTATTTTCAGTTGTGTTTTGTACACCTGTGCTTCTCATAACTACTGAGCATGCCTTCACATTTTTTGTGGTGTTTAGACTGACTTCATCCCTTTTAGGAATATCCGTGACTTAAATATGGCCTATGAATTTACAAATAGGTGAATAGTTTGAGGGCAATTCAAACACTAAACCAAAAGAGACAAACTGGGATTAGGAGTGAAATGGATTGCTAAACTACCCACATTTGAATGGCAGATTTAACCCCTGACTCTCATATTACTACGAAGTACCTGATAAAATCTGAAATGGGGTCAAATTGTCAAAATGTCTCAAGTTTGTATTCAAACTTGTACAACATTGTAGTATGATCAAATGTCCTGTTCAAAAAACTCCTGATCATTTTTTTTATAGTTATAACCTTTTGTGTATAAGTCTTATGTTAAAACTTGGCTGGGAATCTATACTGGAGTCTTCTACATTACAGAAGATGCAGAAGTGATACTACAGCTGTAAAGTCATAAATTAACAATCCAGAGCAGATCAGAGACATAGTAGTGCTTCAGAAGATACACTGAGTTTAGAATCCACTTAGTTTAATTAGATATATTTGAATTTCATTTAATTTAAAGCAGATAATTGAATAATGGTACTTAAGAAGAGACTCTGGGGTTAGTAATACCAGAAAATTATTAAGGAATTTATAAAAGCACAATTTCACTTGGCTAAAAGATGCAATGATGAGAAGATGATAACCAAGAGACAGACCAGCAAGCATGTTAGGCATGTGTAGAGTGGTGTCAAGGCAGAGAGAAATATCAGCAGAGTTTAAGAGCTTAGGAAGCAAGAGCTTTGAAAACTTAGCTGGAAAGCTGAATACAGAATCATTGTCCTGGATGGACAGTATAATAATCAGCATCTATTTGTTGCATTTATAACTCAAGCTCCATAGAAAACTGTTCCTCTCATTCCCTTTCAAGAGTCTACATACATAGCATCATCTATCTGCATCTATACCTATTTACAGCAAATAATTTCTTACTATTTGACGTTGTGCAGAATAATTATTTTCAGTGTACTGCAGTACATCTGGAAGTAAAAGGGAGTGCTGGCTCAGCACACCTCAGGCAAAGTATTGCACCTCTTAAAGAACAATAACATACACAAAACAGGAGCACAAGAACCTGATTAGTCTTTTATACACAGTGAAAGTCAAGTGTAATTATTTTTTTTTTAAGAGGAAGGAGTAACAGTGGTACAGCTCTCAAACTGTAGAACAGGTAACAATAGACATCTAAATAAATCCTTACCAATCCTTGCAAGTTCTCTGATTCCTCATTCAAAGAGGCTGTACATTCACTAGAAGACATTCTGTGGTAGAGGTAGGATTCTTGGTTCCTTTCCTGCAAGAATTAAGAAGAAACTTTAAACAAAGACCAGCCTTAGAATCTAGGATGTCTTTTCCCAAAGTATCCTTTCAATAAGTGAGTTGAACATAGAGATTTTCAAAGCAGTTGCCCATGCTCAGCTGTCCATCTCCAAAACGGAGTTAAGTGTAATTTAGAGGCACCAGAATTAAATGACAATATTCCTGACTCAGTCTGGCCATTACTTTATTTGGTGGATGTGGGAAACTTCCTCATAGACTGTTAAAATCAAAACGGTCTGAGGCTCTTGAGAAGATTGAAACAAGTAACTCCTGGAAAACAAAAAGGGTAAACTGGCTTGACTCTGGGCCCGTGTTTTAGCTTCCTAAAGTACTAGAGGACTGCTGCTGAGTTACAACTACATGGAAGTTTCATGCAATTGTTTCCATAATGCTAAAAACACTGAATTATTTTTATGTCAAGTATGTAAGATAAGTAATGTTTCCAGTGTTTAGGTTACTTCTGTGATATAGTTTGTAAACAAAACTGCTACTTTTCTAGAAATCTCTGGACTTGGCTCCTCAAATTCCCATGTAGGTTTCATTCATTTTTTATAACTTTTGGCCTTAATGCTTTAGCATTTTGATGACCCATGGTATTTTGTCCGTAGCAAGCAGCATTGCATTACTCTGCAATACCATGCTGAGACTGATACTGACAGTGACATTTCTTTACATATTAAGTAACGATGATTCTGTGAAAATCATTACCCAGCAACATAACAGATCCCAGATGTGTTTAAAAAAACATAATATTAGGCTAAACTCCATACTCCACGCTGGAATGCATGTGTGCATCTCCCAGAGCAGTAATTCAGCATTTAGAAAAAGTAAACGTACCATTGTAATGCACGTGGCAGATAGCTGAGTTCCAGCCACCAGTGAAATAATCTGGCCTCAGTTTTGCATTCCATGACCCCTGTTACTCTGATGGGACAGAGGTCAGAGAGACTTACTGTAATTCTCCTTGTCAGAACTACCCAGCCCCAGTACAATTTACCTTTGCACAGAACGGTCCTAATTTAGAGTCACAGAATCACAGAATTGCTTTGGTTGTAAAGACCTTCAAGATCATCAAGTCCAACCATTGTTCTAACCCTAAGAAGTCTGGTGCTAAGCCATGTCCCTTAGCACCACATCTCTGCATCTTTTAAACCCCTCCAGGGATGGGGATTCAACATCCCTGGGGAGCCTATTCCAGTATTTGTTAACCCTTTCAGTGAAAAGGTGTCTTCTAATATCAAATCCAAACCTCCCCTGGTGCAACTCGAGGCCATTTCCTCTCATCGCATCACTTGTTACTAGGGTGAAGAGACTGATACCTGACTACAACCTCCTTTTAGTGAGCTGGAGAGAGCAAAAAGGTCTCCCCTCACTTCAAAAGCTTTGTTGCCCTTCTCTGGACACACTGCAGCACCTCAATGTCTTGTAGTGAGAGCCCCAAAATGAACCCAGTACTTAAGGTATGGCCTCACCAGTGCCAAGTACAGGGGTACAGTCACTTCCCTGCTCCTGCCTGTCATACTTCCTGACACAGGACCAGAATTCTGTTTGCTTTTTTTGCCACCTGGGCACACTGCTCATATTCATCTGGCTGATCAATACCCTACAGGTCCTTCTCTGCTGGACAGCTTCCCAGACACTCTACCAAACTTGCAGTGTTGCATAGGGTTATTGTGACCTGAGTGCAGGACCTGGCACTTGGCCTTGTTGACTCGCATACAACTGACCTCAATCCATCAATCCAGCCTGTCCAGGTCCCTCTGTAGAGTCTTCCTACCCTCAAGCAAATCAGCACTCCCTCCCAGCTGAGTGTCATCTGAAGGGCATCCTCAATCCCCTCACCCAAACCATTCATAAAGATGTATTCAAGAGAACTGGTGCCAGTACTGAGCCCTGGGGAACAACACTTGTGACCAGATGCCAGCTGGGTTTAACTCCGGACACCACCACTTTGGGCTCAGCCATCCAGCCACTTTTTACCCAGTGAAGCATCCACCCATCTAAGCCCTGAGCGGCTTCTCCAGGAGGATGCTGTGGGAGGGAGCGTCAAAGGCAACATCCTCAAGCGTTCCCTCACCCTCTAAGTGGGTCACCTTGTTGTAGAAGGAGATCAGGCTTGTCAAGCTTGACCTGCCTCTCATAAATCCATGCTGACTGCTCTGATCACCTTGTTGTGCTGCATGTGTTTCACAATAGCACTCAAGGTGATCTGCTCTATAACCTTCCATGGCACTGAGGTCAGACTAACAGGTCTGAGGCTCCCCAGACCCCCCTTCTGGCCTTTCTTGTAGATGGGTGTCACATTTGCCAATCTCCAGTCAACTAGGATCTCCCTGTTGAGCCAGGACTGATGGTAAATTATGGAAAGTGGCTTGGTGAGCACTTCTGCTAGTTCTCTCAGTATCCTAGGGTGTATGCCATCTGGACCCATAAACTTGTGCGTGTCTAAGTGGTGCAGAAGGTCACTAACCATCTCCTCTTGGATTACGGGGCTTCATTCTGATCCTCAGCCCTATCTGTCTTCCAGCTCAGGGCCTGGGTATCCAGCAATCGATGGCTGATTGCTGGAATGAAGCAAAGAAAGTGTTGAGTATCTCAGCCTTTTCCTCATCCTTGATCACTATGTTCCCCCTTGCATCAAAAAAAGGACTGAGATTCTCCTTAGTCCTCCTTTTGCTGCTACTCGAGTTGTAGAAGCACTTCTTGTTGCCTTTAACAGCTGAAGCCAGATTAATTTCTAGTTAGGCTTTAGCTCTTCTAATTTTCTCTCTGCATAGCCTCACAACTTTGTAATCCCCTTGCTCCTTCTTCCAATGACTATCAACTCTCCTTTTTTAACCTGAGTTGCAACCAAATGTCCCTTCAGCCAAGCTGGCCTCCTTCCTGCCAACTTGTCTTTTGGCACACGAGGATGTCCAGTTCCTGCACCTCTACGACTTCCTTCTTGAATAACGTCCAGCCTTCCTGGACTCCTTGGCCCTTCAGGACTGCCTCACAAGGGACTCTGTTCACCAGCCTCCAAAACAGGCCAAAGTCTGCCCACGGAAAGTCCAAGGTGGCAGCTCTGCTGTCTCTTCCTGTTTATTCCTTCATCCCTCCCTGCAACTGGAGGGAAGGAGGAGAACATGATTTGATCCCTTAACCAGCTCTGAAGTCTCCCTGCATTGCCCTTGGACTTCTTGTTGCTACTTGATCACTGTCTACATGAAGTATCAATAATGGATAGTAACCTGAGGTCTGTACCCTTACATCATTAACCCAGGCACCAGGGAGACAGCAGATTTCCCTAAGAAATGGGCCCAGTCTGCATAGTAGGCCTTCTGCTCCCTTCAGAAGTGAGTGACCTATGGCAACTCATTTACAATTTATATCAGTGGTGCAAAACTCTCATTCTTGCTAATGATTCTATGCTCCAAAGACTGAGTAAGGACAAAGAAAGATACAGCATAAATAACAAGAATAATCCAGTAAGTCTTTTTATATCATCAATATGATGTTGTACTTGAGAATGGCTGGATCAAGATGCTCTCTCCCAATACTTTAGCAGTCTTGACTTGATCTAATTAGACTGTCAAAAGGCTATTTTCCTTGTTCTAGATTTTAATCTTTGAAGAAAGTCTTTCAGATATAAACTTCTCCATTTTATCATTCAGATATAGCTCCTGAGCTGCTTAGTAAAGTTAGGGCTTCCTATTCAAGTCACGAGAACAAGGGCAGGAATTATTACATCTGATGGTCACTTCCTTTAATTCTGCCATCTCTTATCCCACAGTAGAGGAAAATTTAGGAAAAGCTATGAGAGCATTGACATGAAATCGTTTCTAACAGGGCTTAGTTCTGATTTCTGATCTCTGCTGCCAGCAACAGTTAACTAATTACAGCATGTGAAACTGCACAGCGAGTCTCAGCTCCCAGGTATCACCTGTAAAGTAGCACTATGTCAGAGTAACACATTTGATGCTCTTTAAAAATATCTCTATTTTTCAACTACAGTAGTCAGAAAACAGAATGAAAATAAGAAACTGAACCTACTTATTTATAGAGGATGCAAAATTTTGTCTTTCTTGAACACAAGAAAATTACAGCACACACATGAAAATTAGGCAGTTTCTTTGCTCATGGTTCCAGGGTTGGGTTTTCTTGACAGTGTTCTTTTCAAAAGCACACTCTAAGCCTGGAAAAGACTTCTCTGGAGCAGCTTTGATACCTTTTCCAACTTTTCTTTCTCTGCTTTAGCACTTAGAGAACCTGACAGTCTCCCACTTCAGAGTGGAGTCACATGTACCTTTACGTTACACCTCCAGTGTCACTTGGAGCCAAGTCGAAGGGCAGATGGCTGTGACCATCCCCGGTTTGTTAGCACCACCCAGTGTGTAACGTAACACAGGAAGGACTCCACATGCTTACTCAAGTTTTTTTCATTCAGGTCAGAGCTTAACTAAAAAGTCTCTGGTGGTAGTGGTGTTTCCAGGAGGAGAGGCTACAGTTGTGCTGTAGATTGCTCAAAATATCAGCTCTTTTCATTTCTCAATCTATAAAGCAGACTTTGTCCTAAGTCTCAAGAAATTTGTTCCTATCCAGACATAAGCTAGTCTTGTCTTTATATGAGGACAATGGATCCAAGGATGATTTCTTTTAAAATATATACATCTCTTATACAAATAATTCTATTTCATAACCAGTTACAGAAAGTCTTCCCCCCCCC